>CM061142.1:767470604-767706747 GCA_030789695.1 Scilla litardierei
TTAGTGTAAGATGGGTATGGTTTACCGTTTACCTGTCGAAGGAGGGAACCCGAATCAAAGAAAGATTTAACAGCCACCGTTACATCCTCCCCAATACAGTTCCAATATTGTTGGAAGAAATAAGCGTTATAACCGTCGGGACCAGGCGCCTTATCAGGGCCCATTTGGAAGACCACATTCCTTATTTCCTCCGTCGAAATCCTCCTGATAAGCCATGCTGCAGCATCCCCCATAAGTATGCGCTTAGGGGCAATGGCGGGGAAAGAACTGGCATAATGATTTTGATTGTATAAACCTGCATAAAAGTCAATAGATTCCTTCCTCAGATCATCATAGGATCTAGTTAGCCTTCCTTCAGTATCCACAAAATGGATCAAACTGTTATAGCGCTGTCTCGACTTCATTGCGGTATAAAAAAATTTTGTATTATGGTCTCCCAAGGAGATCCAATCTTGGCGACTTTTTTGGCAGAACATCTCTTCTTCTAGACTCATTGCATTAGCTAAGTTCTTCAAAGCTGCTTGCTCACGGGATTGGAGAGATACATCAGCATCCAAATGCGGATTCTTCCTAATAGATTCCAGTTCAGTTCGGCTTTTAGACACCAGCTTACTAGCATTGTAATCTGCGGCCCACTTGCGGATTTTCGGCTTCAAGCTTTTAAGTTTCTGGGCAACACAATACATGGGTGTGCCGGCCACATAGCTACTCCAGCTTTCCTCAACGACTTCAGAAATCCATGGGCACTTGGTCCAGTAATTAAAAAACTTAAAAGGCCTAGGTCTGAAGTGTACCTGTGGGTGCAGTCGGACGACCATAGGCGAATGGTCACTCCTTAGTGGGTCCAGATACTCCATAAAAGAATCAGTGAGTAAATGAAGCCAATCACAATTGACCAGAACCCTATCCAGTCGGGCAAAGATCCGGCCCTCTGACGTGCGTTTATATTTCATATATTCACGCACGTTTTCTTTTGTGTTTCTCCGTGTTTTTCCACCGTCTCTTGTTCATTTTCATGTATTTTCCCGTTTTCTTTCACTTTTCTTTGTTTATCCATGATTGCAGGGGATTGACCACGTAGGGGACGTTTAACGATGATATCCCAAGTCCCCGGAGCAACGGGAGAAGTCACGCGTGATCCGGGGGGTCAAACGCCAAAGAATTCATCTTTCAGCCCCTCACCCGATCGGTTGGTCTTCTCCAACCGATCGGGTGATGCACGCGTGCACCAACCGGTCTCTACCGCAGCTCACAAAGAAGTCACCCGACCGGTTCACAGACCGGTTCAGCGGGGGCTATTCTCTGTTTTCTCGAAGCAAAGCGCCAACCGATCAGGTGACTCTCACCCGATCGGTTCATCTGTAGCTGAAAAAGAAGAGCTGAAGACACGGACGTCGAACCGATCGGTTCACCCGACTGCTTCAAGATCCAACCGGTCACTCAAGAACTCACCCGACCGGTTCATGTGATCGGGTGAAAACTCGCCGTTTTCTGATATTTATTTGTAACGGATCAACCGATCGGTTGACTTGTCAACCGATCGGTTGATGTGACGGCCTATATATAGAACCCCTAGGGTTCCAGAAACGAGAGCTGTTATTTTTGCCTACTGTTTTATTTCCATGTGACGGCTGTAATTGTTACTCTCTTGTAAGTTTTCAGATCTTTCTAAAATTTTAGTATTGTCTTTATTACTCTATTACTTCCACATTGCAATTGTCCGATTATGATTTCAACGGTTAAATTTCATTTAGATTGCTTTTTCATGAATTTTTGTGAGTAGTTCCCAAATCTGGGATTTTGGTGGAAACCCCTTCGGGGGCTCTTCCCGATGCGTCCGTAGGGTTAGGAAATCGATAGGGAGTAGGAATCTAACGGTTACGCGGGGTGTTTCATTGTCATCGGCGGGAAAAAGACCGCCTTTGACCGTCGGGCCGAGGGCGAATAAACTTGGCGGTTGACTCCCTAGCCATAGCTCACACCCTTAGCGTAGACGCCGAATCCTAGCACGCGGGAGCGGCAGGATGAGACGTTGGGAGTTATCGTTGCGGGCTTAGTGCTCCCGGGATCGATCAGTGTTAATGGACACGGGAGTGCCCACTGATCGAATCCGGGAAGTCCGGCGTATCATCCTGGGCACCGACCGGAATATCGGGCCCATGGGACGCCGGTACCACTTTTGGAGGCAACGTCTCACCATTAGACCCTAATCCCGATCGCTATCCATACCTGTAGGCCGTATCGACGAGAGTCTCTCGTCGGGTCAGAAATCGAAGTCCCGGGTTTTCTTTCTTGTTGTTCATACCCATTCATTTCCTTTCGTGACAACCAACCACCGATTCGGGCTAGCTCGCCCCTCGGGGTGATTTAGGTCCTACCTGACCCAAGCACAACCTCGCCTCCCTGAGTTCGATATTCCCGCACCCTACACTAACCGTGAAACTTGCGGTAAACGACACCGCGACGCCGCGACGCAAGCGGGGCGTCGGTCAAGTTTATGGCGCCGTTGCCGGGGACGCAACGTGCTTGATATTTTAGGATCTCTTGAACCCTCGTGTCTAGCTCACATCCCTACCTTGCGATAATTTTCGCATTCTCCTTTTTCTTCTTTTTCTTTTTTGTTTTTTTTATTTTTATTTCTTATTTTATCTGTTTCTTTCCCACTTGTCGCTTCACGGGTGTTTGTTGTTTTTCATGCGCAGGAGTTCAAGGAGTCTTGACGACTTGATTCCCCTCGATCCAGAGATTAACGCCACCCTTAGGCGTTTGGCCGCCGAGAAGCGAAGAAGAGAAGATCCCGAATCCATGGAGGAGAATACCCCACCTCACAAGTCTCTGCTGGAGTACTCGATGCCATCCATCGAGTCAACTTCCGCCATCCGATCTCCAGCTATTGCGGCCCAAAGCTTTGAGCTGAAGCCGTCTCTAGTGACATGGATCCAGCAGGACCAGTTTGCCGGTGTGCCCATGGAGAGCCCGATCGAGCACCTGGACTCCTTCTTGGAGAAGTGTGACACCTTCCGGATTAATGGTGTCACCATAGAGGTTATCCGTCTGAAGCTGTTCCCCTTCTCTTTGCGAGACAAAGACAAGCAATGGCTAAGGGGGAAGGACCCCAACACTTTCAACACCTGGGAGAAGCTCTCTAATGCTTTTCTGACGAAGGTCTTTCCTCCGGAGAAGACCATGAAGTTGAGGAGTGAGATCTCCTCCTTCTCCCAGGCCAGCCACGAGTCCTTGCATGAAGCTTGGACGAGATATAAAGAGATGCAAAGAAGATGCCCTCACCATGAGCTTCCGAAGTGGCAGATTATCAATCTGTTCTACAATGGGCTGAGGGATGACCTGAAATCTTCTATGGATGCCACGGCTGGGGGTTCCTTCATGTCTAGAAGCGAGGAGGATGCCGGGCATATTCTGGAAAATATGGCATCCAACAATGAGCGGTGGTGTGACGAGAGAGCCACACCAAGAACTGGGGTTATACACAGAGTCGAGGACGTCGACAAACTTTCAAGCAAGTTTGACTTGCTTTCGACCCAGATCTCCGCACTGATGGTAGGAGCCGATGGGGCCGGTACACAGCAAGTTTCTGCGGTAGAGTCCGAATTCTTTGGGGAATTCGACGGTGGTGACATCTCACCACCGTTGGACCAGGCGAGCGCACTATTTTACAACCCCACAGGGAATGCGCCATATCCGCCAAGGACAAATTCCAACCCGGCCTACTCTCCCAACAACCGGAACCACCCGAATTTCAGTTACCGGCCGCCATTTCAGCCC
Organism: Scilla litardierei; assembly: GCA_030789695.1. Classification (NCBI taxonomy): domain Eukaryota; kingdom Viridiplantae; phylum Streptophyta; class Magnoliopsida; order Asparagales; family Asparagaceae; genus Scilla; species Scilla litardierei. The sequence goes on from CM061142.1 coordinate 767,474,388, forward strand.
TCGCCGCCTCAGCAGCCGCATCAACAAATTTATCAGCCGGCTAGACCACAGCAGAATCAGGTTCAGCAGCAACCGTTTCAGCAGCAACCTCAGCAACAAATTTACGCCCCCAGGAATCAGCAGCCGTTCCAGCAGCAGCAGTATGGCCAACAGAAGGCCGTCTCTCCGGTTGAGTCTCTCTTGACTCAATATATTACCAACCAGGAGAGGATCAACCAAAAGCTGGAAATGGGTCAGCAGACCCTCACGGACCAAGTAACCCAGCTGGGGTTACAGGTGGCGAACCTTGCAAGGTCACAAAGCCAATTGCCGCCACAACCGGAGGTGAACCCGAGGGGAGCAACACAAACATCGGCACTCGTGCACGAGCACGCGAATGTGTCCGCTATCGTTCTGAGAAGCGGGACACAAATTCCTACTAGAGTGCCCCCTAGCAACCCGGAAGCACCATTGGTCGTTGAGAGACCGATTGAAAAATCAAATGACGCCGGTGCTTCGTCATCAAATCCCATGACCCCGGAGGGAGTGTCTGAAGAAGAGAAGAAGAAGGAGGAAGAGAGCCCGAAAGTGTATAAACCCGTTGTGCTATTTCCACAACGGTTGGCTCAGGCAAAAATTGATGAGAAATATTGGAAGTTCTTCGCCATGGTCAAGGACCTAAGCCTGCAAATCCCCTTCTTGGAGGCAATCGAAACAATCCCCTCCTATGCAAAATTCTTAAAAGATTTGGTGACCAAAGGGTCAAGAAAAGAGAAAGTGGTGCTGACGGCGGAATGTAGCGCTCTTATTCAGAGGGCAAACCCGCCGAAGCTCAAGGACCCGGGGAGCTTCTCTATTCCTTGCACGATCGGGGCTGTGAAGATTCATCGTGCACTCGTCGATCTAGGAGCGAGTGTTAGCTTGATGCCCTTTGTCGATGTACAGAAGGATAGGAATGGGTGATTTGGAGCCCACCGGGATGACCCTACAACTAGCTGACCGGTCGGTCAAATACCCGGTGGGAATTATGGATGATCTCCCCGTGAATGTGAGAGGGGTGCATGTGCCTGTGGACTTTGTAGTCATGGACATGCCCGAAGACGCACACACCCCCATTATCCTGGGACGGCCTTTCATGGCCACTGCTGGCGTTCTAATAGATGTGAAGAACGGAAAACTCTCCTTGAACGTCAGCGGAGAGAAAGTTGAGTTTGACCTGGGACTATCCATGAAGCACCCCGATCCTCCTGATGACCTCCGGTGCAATTTGATTGAGATAGAAGAAGACAAAGCTGTAGAGGAGTGCTCCTGGGAGATTCTCCTGAGAAACCCCCCCGATGACTTGGGGAATTCAGAAGATGGGGACGGCCCCGAGAACAAAGAAGCTTCTGGAAGACCGAGTGCAGCGAGAACGACCCCTCCCGGGTTCCCCAAGGCTCCTCCTGTGAGGAGAACGGGGAAAGAGCACACGGACCTCACTAAAGACGAGGTCCGGATCCTGAAGAAGATGGCGGGAAGCACCAACACCAAGGAAAAGCCCCCAAATCTCAAGAACAAAGGGAGGGTAGTCGAGCAAGTATTTTTCCAGCCGCTAACTACTCCAAGCGCCTTCAGCTCCAACGAGAAAGAGATGCCGAAATTTGGGCATCACCCGTATCAGCCACCATGAGCACCTCTTGCGGGCGTCGAGCCAACGACGTTAAACAAGCGCGCTTCATGGGAGGCAACCCATGCTCTAAACTTTTTCTCATTTTTAGCGTTAATTTTTGATTTTATTTTATCTACTTTTATAAATAAGATCAGTCGCGAGAAGATCCGTTCGGGGACTTAAGCAAATTTCTTGGTTTTTGCAGGGAACAAGCCCCAACCGATCGGGTGACAACTCACCCGATCGGTTGGGATGTATCAGATACATGCTGAGATCTGTCCCCGAATGAACCGATCGGTTGAGTAATGAGGAGACCGGGTGGCAGACCGGGTGAGCTGGGGAGAGCTCTCGGGAATTTTTGGGGAAATATCAACCGATCGGTTGAGTACATGCCCGATCGGTTGACGTGACCGGGTGAGCAGCCCTAAGTTCTCGGGAAAATGTGTGGAGCGGCCAACCGATCGGGTGATAAGTCAACCGATCGGTTCGCCTGTAGCATTTCTTCGGCAAGATTTTCGACCTAACCGTCAACCGACCGGGTGACAAGTCACCCGATCGGTTCGACTTAAAACCCTATAAATACCCCCCCGACACCCGCTCGTTTCCGCCCTCACCCGATCGCAATTCTCACCCTCGTTTCATCTTCCCCTCTTCTCCAACAACCGATCCCCACTCCCCCACGTCCCCTACTCCTCCATTTCTCCCTCTCTCCACCTCCTCCATCGATTCCTCCATCACCTTCACTCTATCTCTCCTCCCATTACAAAATTTTGACCTAGTTTTCCCCCATACCACCCCCATTTCGAAAATTTTTGCCGAAGGAGTTCACCGCGGCTCCAAGCTACTCTCGCTGAACAATGTGGGGACATCAACGAGCAAGCTCCACCATTCCGCTTGGGTAAACTCGCTCCTAAGCTTATATTTATATATTTGCCCTATTTGTTGAGCTTGCTCGTTTGCTTGTGTTAGTGTGCATCCACGATTTTTGCACTAATTCTTGCTCATGCACACACACATGGATAAAGATAAGGAAAAGGGGAAGGGTATCATGCGGGAAGAGGAGCCGTCTCGAAAAAGACGAAAACAAACACGCCCCCCTTCCCGTACACGAGCACTTACACTTGGCCCTCCTCCGCCTGTTGTCCCCCCTGTGGACCCAATGTTGGGCCCGCACGGGTATATTTTTCGGAACCAGGAGCACAAAGATTTTTACCGTAGGCTTGATGCTCGAGGGCATCTATCCACTAAGTTCCCGCACGCACGTACACTTGTCGATCTCGGTGTCTTCACCGAGGTCGAATCTCTTTTCGCTAACTTAGGATGGTTGGCCTTTCTTAATGCTCATGCAGTATCCTACCCGGCACTCACACTCGAATTCCTCTCCACACTTACTTGGGAGTCCGGGTCGATCATTAAATTCAGGGTGCGTAACCGTAGTGTCACCACGAATCTGAACACGATCAACGATATATTTGGTTTCCCCAATCTCGGGGACGATTCCATCCGACACTACGGGTACACGCCTGAGTTTGATGTCGATCAATTCTGGTTCCGCCTCACTTTGATCCGTGATTACCCCCGAGGAAGGGCCAAGGCCTCCTCCATCATTCATCCCGTGTTTCGTTTAGCCCACAGGATCATTTCATCTGCATTCTTTCCTAGGGACGAGTCTGGTACTATGACTATCCCTGACCTTTTTATCCTTTGGGCCATGACTTTTCCTTATGTCCGGGATGATGATGGAGTCAGCTTCAGGGCCCCTACCGTCCCCATCCATGGCAGCGATTGGCTTGTTTACAAGCTACTCGAGATTAGCCGGGCCGGGAAGGGGAAGTTCTGTTGTGGGGGCATCATCACGATCATATGCTCTCACGCCCAATTCAATATCACCATCGCCAATAATCTTCCATCTGCCGCAGGACCCTCACATCTCGATATTGATGTCCTGCGGCACATCCACATGATCAAGCCCCGCTCGGATGACCGCTTCATATTTCATTATGGCCACCCCCAGCCCCTTACACCATCCTGCCCAACCCCGCTCGCATGACCCTTGCTCTCGTGGGAGATTGGTCTTTTCCTCCTGATCCTGACTTCTTAGCTGGGTTGAATCTCCCCTTCCTTCCCGCAGGCGCCCGCAGATCACCGTCCCCTGCCGCCCACTTAGGCGAGCAGGATATCCCTGCGTCTATGGGAGATTTAGGGGCTGGCCCGAGTCGTCCTGTTTCTGCTCCGGGACCGATCACATCTGAGCACCTCTTTACGGCCATTTCTGGCCTTGTCACCCGTGCCGGCATGACCACTGCCGCCGGCACCTCTTCGACCTTACCTGGCGGCACCACCTCTGCCTCGCGTCAGTCCACATCTTTTGGTCGCCGTCAGGTATCTGCCCGTCTGGGGCTTGAGAGGGAGGTCGCTGCCCTTTGTGAGCTCGCCATGTCCTCTGTTTCCTCGGACCCATCGCCATCCTCCTTTCTTACTCTCCCACATTTCCTCGCACTTGAGAGGAACGTGGCCGCCATTCTCCGCCTTCTTACTCATATCCACGGACCACCTCCACCTTCACCACCTCCACCTTCACCACCCCGGCGATCTTCTCCTCCACCCACCCACACTTCCCCACATCCATCACCACCCTCACCACATTCTTCTCCTCCCTCTTCACATCCCATCCCGGCATCCACTTCACCCCTCCCGACCACTTCCACCGCACCCACGCTACCTCCTCCCTCCTCCTCCGTCACTCCATACGTGCGCCGGAGGAAATTGCCGGTCCGCTCCAGATCCCTCCCACGACCTCCCACTACCCTCACCACCACATCTACTTCCTCCATTCCTATTCCTCTCACCACCGCCTTGATCGCCTTCCTACCACCACCACCCACCACCACCGACACTCCTCCCATTGTTCACACCACCACTGCCCCTATTCCTCCGCCTCATTCCCCACTTCTCAGCACACCCCCAGCCTCCCCCGACCACCCATCCACACCCTCCTCCGAGGAGGACGAGGACTCACCTTCCCTTGCTTTCTGAATTCACCTCTTTTGTTTTTGACTCCCCCTTGCACATATCTGGATTCCATCGATCACATCATTTCGCTAGCACTTTCTGGTCTAGCTTGGGGGACGTCTGTTTTGGTGTGCTGTCGTGTTTAGTTTATTTTTCTCATTTGTGTGTGTGTGTGCTTGCTTTTCACTTTTTGAGTGTCGTGTCGTGTGATTTTATTTTATTTTTATTTTCGTATTGTTTGATTTTGATTTTGATCTTTCTTTCTTTTTCAGTTTCATCTATGTGTTTTCCTCGTTTTCATTTCTTTTCGTGTCTGTGCGTATCCCCCCCCAATTTTCATTGCCCTCCCGTACTCACTCATATTGCATTGAGGGCAATGCAAACTTCAGCTTGGGGGAGTCGCACTGTGTGCGTCATTTGAGTCTTTCTTTTCGTTTATTTGAGTCGTTTTTCTCCGTGTTTTTCTTTTTTTCTCTTTTCTTCTTTTCTAGCTCTTTCTCCTAGATATGAATCCTTTGATGAATCGCCACAAAGTCACACACACACCTAGCACTGCACCGACAATCGCACTCACTAACCCTAGGATTTCGAGTCCTCTTGCATTTCACGCATCGTGGGTCCACTTAGCTTTTTGTGAGTCGTGTGTCGTGACTAGCATTTGGTGTGCTTCTGCTTTGTGATTTTACTTTATATACCTGTCCAGGAATGACCCCTAGATTATCATGCTCTGATTTGAATATGCGGTATTTGTTTCCACTTTATGCATGCTATATTTATATCGTATACTTCAATTCGCATGCGTCGGGATTCCACAACTAAGGACTAGGATAACCCATTTAGCCTAAGCTCTATTTAGCAAGAATAGTCTCCTTTGCCCGAGTGTTTAGATTTCGACTTCTTTTTTGTTTTACTTGGTGCAAATCCCCTCGTCGTGTACCGTTCTCCCACTTGGGAGAGTACACAAGTGTATAGCCAAAAACCCAAAAATCCAAAAAAAGGGAGAAAAGAAATGAAAAACTCAAAAAGAAAAGAAAAGAAAAAGATTGTATAGCCAAAAAGCCAAAAAAAATATGCAAATACCCAAAACCCAAAAAAATTCCAGTGTGAATATTTTCCTACTTGTTGAGAATAAAGGGAAGGCGAGAATTTGCACCGAGTGTTCTTCTCCACATTATCTCAACCCCCGTCGTTATCGAAAACACTTGGCTTAGGAACTATTTAGCTAGTATCTAAGCTATAGTGGCGTGATTTCCTTAACCCTAGTTGTGGAGTCCCCGATGCATGATATGCTTCTATTCCCACTCTTCTCATGCATGCTTGAGCTTATATCCGCCGCTTAATTCAATTCGGATCAATATTTTGGGTCATTTCTTGGATTTGTGTATATCGAGCCTCATTACACATCGTAGAAAGCTTCACCATTTGCTAGCACACGACCACGCTCACTCGCGCTTCACTGCGTGGACCCACGACACTTATTTGGACTCGCTTTCCTAGGTTTAGTGGTGTGATTTGGCGTTTGCTTGCTTGGAGTGTCGTTTTTGATTTTGATGGCTCTGATGTACGATCTAGGGCTTAGAGTTTTCTTTTTCTTTCTTCCTCTCTATTTTTCCCTTCCGAGCTCATACTCTCACTCGTCTTCCTCGAGGACGAGGAAGAGTTCAGCTTGGGGGATTTTGACGTGCGTTTATATTTCATATATTCACGCACGTTTTCTTTTGTGTTTCTCCATGTTTTTCCGCCGTCTCTTGTTCATTTTCGTGTATTTTCCCGTTTTCTTTCACTTTTCTTTGTTTATCCATGATTGCAGGGGATTGACCACGTAGGGGACGTTTAACGATGATATCCTAAGTCCCCGGAGCAACGGGAGAAGTCACGCATGATCCGGGGGGTCAAACACCAAAGAATTCATCTTTCAGCCCCTCACCCGATCGGTTGGTCTTCTCCAACCGATCGGGTGATGCACGCGTGCACCAACCGGTCTCTACCGCAGCTCACAAAGAAGTCACCCGACCGGTTCACAGACCGGTTCAGCGGGGGCTATTCTCTGTTTTCTCGAAGCAAATCGCCAACCGATCGGGTGACTCTCACCCGATCGGTTCATCTGTAGCTGAAAAAGAAGAGCTGAAGACACGGACGTCGAACCGATCGGTTCACCCGACTGCTTCAAGATCCAACCGGTCACTCAAGAACTCACCCGACCGGTTCATGTGATCGGGTGAAAACTCGTCGTTTTCTGATATTTATTTGTAACGGATCAACCGATCTGTTTTATTTCCCTGTGATCGGGTGAAAACTCGTCGTTTTATGCGACGGCCTATATATAGAACCCCTAGGGTTCCAGAAACGAGAGCTGTTATTTTTTCCTACTGTTTTATTTCCCTGTGACGGCTGTAATTGTTACTCTATTGTAAGTTTTCAGATCTTTCTAAAATTTTAGTATTGTCTTTATTACTCTATTACTTCCACATTGCAATTGTCCGATTATGATTCCAACGGTTAAATTTCATTTAGATTGCTTTTTCATGAATTTTTGTGAGTAGTTCCCAAATCTGGGATTTTGGTGGAAACCCCTTCGGGGGCTCTTCCCGATGCGTCCGTAGGGTTAGGAAATCGATAGGGAGTAGGAATCTAACGGTTACGCGGGGTGTTTCATTGTCATCGGCGGGAAAAAGACCGCCTTTGACCGTCGGGCCGAGGGGGAATAAACTTGGCGGTTGACTCCCTAGCCATAGCTCACACCCTTAACGTAGACGCCGAATCCTAGCACGCGGGAGCGGCAGGATGAGACGTTGGGAGTTATCGTTGCGGGCTTAGTGCTCCCGGGATCGATCAGTGTTAATGGACACGGGAGTGCCCACTGATCGAATCAGGGAAGTCCGGCGTATCATCCTGGGCACCGACCGGAATATCGGGCCCATGGGACGCCGGTACCACTTTTGGAGGCAACGTCTCACCATTAGACCCTAATCCCGATCGCTATCCATACCTGTAGGCCGTATCGGCGAGAGTCTCTCGTCGGGTTGGAAACCGAAGTCCCGGGTTTTCTTTCTTGTTGTTCATACCCATTCATTTCCTTTCGTGACAACCAACCACCGATTCGGGCTAGCTCGCCCCTCGGGGTGATTTAGGTCCTACCTGACCCAAGCACAACCTCGCCTCCCTGAGTTCGATATTCCCGCACCCTACACTAACCGTGAAACTTGCAGTAAACGACACCGCGCCGCCGCGCCGCAAGCGGGGCGCCGGTCACCCTCCCCCTCCTTGTTATTACACCAGCTAAACTTGCTACCGGCACTCTTGAGTTCAAGGAGCTGGCATGTGCTAACACATTCATTGAAATCAACTAGTAATTTTTGTTCAAGCCACCTTCCACCCATTTTATCCCCCGTACTGAGCACACTATTAAAGTCTCTGCCAACCATCCATCATATATATATATATATATATATATATATATATATATATATATATATATATATATATATATATATATGGGTAAAGTGTTCCTAGGGTGACTCCTTAGATTCAATCTAAGAAGTCGCCTACATTTTCTCTATATTCAACATTTTTTTTCGGAATTTTTTTTCATGGGGTTGTTGTTCACCTCATGGATGATCAACATAACAAAACTCAATTCATTCCAATACTTTTAGAGCCCTCATCTACCCCTTGTAACTTCATGGGTTTTCAGCATGTTTTAAGACCGTTGAAGTTGCAAGGGGTAGATGGTGGCTCTAAAAGTATTGGAATGACTTGATTTTTGGTATGTTGATCATCCATGAGGTGAACAACAACCCCATGAAAAATAAAATCCAAAAAAATTGTGGGATATGAGGGAAAATGGGGGCGACTCCTTAGATTTAATCTAAGGAGTCACCCTAGGAACACTTTACCATATATATATATATATAAATAAATAATATCTCTCTCTATGGCGGCGTTCTCCGAGGGCGATCAGAGCGATCTAGGGTTTCGGCGGCATTCAACTAGCGATCAACGGTGGATCCTTGCTAAAGGGGCAGCTGGAGATTTGGGTGCGGGTTCGTCTGTCTCTGCTTTCGGCTCTGGAGCTGGAGTCGTCGGCTCTGCGGAGGGTAATGTCGCGGATGGGAGGACGATGGGTATGGGCGTCCATCCTAGCACCCAGCAGGACGGCTGGCAAGAGGTCAGGCGTGGTCGGGGACAGAAGGATTCGAGAAACAATGCTAGGCCAGGCTCCCAACGATGGTGCCCCCCTTGGGCGATTGCGGCCTGGAATTGGCAGGGGCCCTGTGATTGCTCCTGCATGTAGGGTGTTTGATAGGATTCCCTTAAGGCCTAAGGCCCCTCTTACTATTAACACTACTGTGGAGAAAAGATCATGGATCGACGTCTGTGCGGACCGTCGCTCGTATGGGGCAGGAATTGCTATGTCCAAGGTGCCTCCCATTATAGATGCGGACGGTAATCCTCGAGCGAGGGTATCTGGATCATTAGTAGAACGGGGGGCTGCGAGGTGGAACCACACTCTGGTGGGTTACGTCCTGGGTGATATCCCATTTTACGGACAAATTGTAGCGTGGATTGAGAGACTTTGGAGATTGAAGAAGAAGGTGCAAGTATATAGCAAGGACGATGGGTTCTTTTATTTCAGGTTCGAGTCATCTGATGAATGTGAGATGATCTTGAAAGGTGGTCCCTGGCTTTTCGATGGGAGATTAATGGTGTTGAAAAAATGGAGTCGGAATCTTCGTCATGAGAGAGATATTCTCACTTCAGTCCCGGTTTGGGTACAGCTTCATGGGCTTCCATTATATATGTGGAATTTGGAGACTTTGAATATTATAGCCTCTGTTATCGGATCTCCCATGTGCTTGGATCATTCTAATGCTACTCTGGAAAGGATAACCTATGCGTGGTGTCTAGTTGAGATAGATGCTACGGCCCCCTTACGTAAAACTGTTGAGGTGGAATTAGATGGGGGTGAGATTATAAATATTACGGCGAAGTTCAAAGGAGAACCACCTCGGTGTAGCAAGTGTGTGTGCTTTGGTCACACGGATGCCCAGTGTCCAGGCATTGCAGAGCCCCCTTCAATCCAAGGCGAGATTCCCAATACGGAGCTGGGGGTGAGTGAATTGGAAGGCATCAATGTCACGCCCCGCTTCCCAAAAAGGTCGGAGGCGAAGCGTGACTAAGGCCCGCTTAGGCCAGGGCTAAGAGCCCGGACCCAATAAGCGTCTGTGATATTCCAAACGAAGGAAACAGGTCCCTGCAAGTTAGTACGGAAACAACAAAGTATTGAAAAGAGATATCATTTCATTTTATTCCAAATAAAACATCCAAAAGTACTGAGAGTCTAAAACGCCCGAAGGCTACAACTGCAGAAAAGGAAACTACTGGTGCAAGCACCCAACCTAGACAAGGAAAACAACAGGTGCTACCCACCCAATCTAAACTGGAATAGAAATCTGGATCAGCAACAAGAGGCCTCTAACTCTGGTCCTCCTCCGGGTCGTACTCCGGATCAACGTCCTCCGGCTCTCCGTCAGCTGGCAAGTCCGCCTCGTCAACGTACTCTGGCTCAACACCTGACGTGCAGCACCAAAAGAAGGAACTGTACGTCAGGTCAGGTCTACAAAAAGGGTTAGACCAAACTGCAAGTGTATCAACTTTTTAGACAACGTTTTACTGGTTGATTAGCATGCTGGGGTTACAACAAGTACAAGAGAAGTAACGTAGCAGGAAAGTAAAGCGCAACAAGTAGTAGTTGTAGTGTGTGCTACCAACTACGGGACTAGCCTACATGTGTCAGGACAAGATGTGACGTGACGGAAGCAAGGCAGGACAAGATAAGTGAGACACGAAAAGGGTTCACGCCTTACGGTTCGAGGGGGATCAGACCCTCTTGCCGTGCGCACGCTCAACCCAACCCCAAACCCCAAGACAAGACAAGACAAGACACCAGTACAAGGGATCACTCGCTCTAGCTTGGCGAGTGCCCTATTGCCCGCAGGCTGAGAATCAGTACAAGGGATCACTCTCTCTAGCTTGGAGAGTGCCCTATTGCCCTCGGGCTGTGAATCAGTACAAGGGATCACTCTCTCTAACTTGGAGAGTGCCCTATTGCCCGCAGGCTGTGAATCGGTACAAGGGATCACTCGGCGAGTGCCCTATTGCCCAGCGGGCTGTGCAAGACGGGACGTGACGTGACACGACGGGAAGGGTTATTCTAGGGTGTCCACACACACGCACACACATGATAGCCCTATAGCATGAAAAAGTTGTTGTTGTCAGGCTCAGACTTCGTCGTCAAGTCTGAGCCGTCAAGAGTCGTCCCGGACGCTATCATTTCACATCCGGTTCTATTTGTTCACATCTAACAGTTCTAACCAACTAAGGCCTAAACACGGCCAAAAAGTGCAAGTGGATACACTTGCCTGCGATGGCGAGTGTGTCGTCCTCCCGAAGCGTCTCGTCCAGTCGTCGCGTCCGCGGTAGTCCGTCTGAAATATCGCCACGGCAACGATGTCAGGTCTCAAATTTATCAAATCCTATTAGGTTTCATTTCTAGGTTTTCGGGACTATCATATTCGTCAAAAGTCACTTTTTGATGTTCAGCCTAATCGACGATCTATCCTATGTGCACAGTCAAATTAGTCCGTTCGTCGATTTTCTATGTTCAAACAACATTTTACAGGAGCTGGAAAGTAAATTTAGTTCAAGTTGACGGTTTTTAGTTTAGGGTTCAGTCAGCTATTGTGGGGGTTTCTACGAGTTTCGGGGAACCAACCTGAACCGGAGTTTGCTGTAGATTGGATGTCGGTTCTGATCGGAGAACTCCTCGGCTTCAGATCTGGTCCTCGCACGTCTCTCCAAAAGTTCGAACTTGCGACGAAGGCCTACGACGTGTCGCAACGTCGTAGACGGCAAATCCGCGAAGTGGCACGTCCAAGTGGGGCCCACAGCAGTGCTAGGGGTCCAAGGGGGGCCCACAACACCTCAGGAGCACTTGGGGGGTCCACCACAGAAGTTGGTGTGGGAGAAACCCACTTGCGACGAAGTTCTGTCGGTCGTTCACCCTCGGTGCGAGGGTTTCTCTCGGTCAGACCGAGAGAAGCTCTCGGTCATGCACTGGCGATGCGGGGGCTCCGTTGCAGCGGCGGGTGCGGAGGAATCCGTCGGTCAGACCGACAGATCCTGTCGGTCGGGCGCTTGGACGAAGCTTGCAACGGAGCGGGGTGCGGAGCGGCTTCGGGTGCGGAGAGGGCTTCGGTCAGACCGACGGAGCGGGTTGGTCAGCGCTTGGCGATGCGGAGCGGAGCGGAGCGGGCGGCTGTGCGAGGAAGTCTCTCGGTCAGACCGAGAGAGAGTCTCGGTCGGAGCGGGCGACAGCGGGGGGCGATGCAACGGGCTGTGCGAGCGACGATGCGGGGTGCTGCTCCGGTCGTGCAAGGGGATTTGCGAGGGAGAGCTCCGGTCGTGCACGTTGCGATCGTCGCAACGTTGCGACGAAGCTTTGGAAGAGGAAACGGCGGCTAGGGTTTTGAGCAATGACGAAATAACTTTTCCTAGGGCTAACTTAAATAGGTTAGAGCTAGGGTTAGGGTTTGGGTTCGGAAAAATGTTATTAAAATAATTTAAAATAATTAATTTAGTTAAAAATTACTCTCCTCTCCCTCACGCAAAATGGGTGCGGCCAAAAATTCTAAAATTTTGCCTAAAAATTCCTTAATACGTTATTATAATATAGTAATTTTATTGTAATTAAAAATATTATAAAAATAGGGTTTTAAATTATTTAAAGCTTTCAAAAAAATAGAAAATAGGTCAAATTAAGTCCAAAAATCATAAAATAATTATGGGGTGTTCTAGATGACTAAAGAAAGATAGTGGAGATGACGGATCTAAATTTCGATGTCGAGAGACGAAACTAAAATTCGTAACGTCTCGCATCAAAACAGAAAGTCGCGACGTCACGCCAATTAAGATAGCATCGCTGAAGAACGACTCGAGATATGTTGTTACAAAGTTATTCCACAATCTAATACTTCCAGAGACGATCACGTCGATATATCACTCTATAATATTCAAAATCAAATAAAGTCAAAAATAAGCACGTGCACAATCAAGAGCACGTGCACAAAGAAAGTACGATCGGAAAACGACCGTTACATCCTCCCCAACTTAAAAATGATTCCGTCCTCGGAATCAACATCAAGCATTGCTGGGAAAAAGATGCGGGAAGCGCTCTCTCATATCATCCTCACGCTCCCAGGTGGACTCTCCAGGCGATCCGTGACGCCACATCACTCTCACCAGGTCGACTATCTTATTCCTCAACTGCTTCTGTTGACGGTCCAAGATCTGCACAGGCTGCTGGTCATATGTCAGGTCCGGTCGAACCGTAATCTCCGAGAAATCGACCGTGTGTGACGGATCACTGACGTACCGACGTAGCTGAGATACGTGGAATACGTCGTGAACACCCTCTAAAGATGGTGGCAGAGCAAGGCGGTAGGCCACTGCTCTCACACGCTCTAGCACATCAAATGGCCCAATAAACCTCGGACTCAGCTTTCCCTTTTTCCCAAAACAAATAACTCCGCGGTTCGGAGAAATCTTCAGGAAGACATGATCTCCAGGCTGGAACTCCAAAGGTCTCCTCTTGGCATCTGCCCAATGCTTGAAACGATCCTGTGCAACTCTAAGCTTCTCCCTGATGTCCCTCACGATATCCACAGCTTCAACTATCATCTCCGGACCCAACAGCTCTCGATCTCCGATGTCATCCCAGATCAGTGGCGATCGACATTTCCTTCCATATAAGGCAGCAAACGGCGCCATGCCAATGCTCGCCTGGTAGCTGTTGTTATATGAAAGCTCCACCAAGTGAAGATGGTCCTCCCATGATCCCTTCAAATCGAGCGCACAAGCTCGCAGCATATCCTCCAGAATCTGAATAGTCCTCTCGGACTGGCCATCAGTCTGCGGGTGGTACGCCGTGCTGAAACTCAGACTCGTCCCCAAATGCTCCTGCAGACTTCTCCAGAACTGAGACGTGAACCTCGTGTCTCGGTCAGACACAATGCTCATGGGGACTCCATGTAAGCGTACAATCTCCTGCACGTACACGGTCTACGTCACGACTATTTCAAAGAGAAAATCAGAATAGAAGTAAAAAAAATAGAACGGAACTTTACCTCCAGATATTTCCTCGCCCAAACTTCCGTAGACTGGCCCACTCGGAAAGGGATAAAGTGCGCAGACTTGGTCAACCGATCCACGATCACCCAAACTGCGTCGTTCTGCCTCGGGGTCCGAGGTAAACCAGTCACGAAGTCCATCGTAATATGTTGCCACTTCCACTCTGGAATGGGAAGCGGTTGCAACAACCCAGCAGTACGATGGTGCTCAGCCTTCACCTGTTGGCATATCAAACACTTGGCAACGCTCCGTGCCACACTCCTCTTCATGCCAATCCACCAATAATTCAGACGGAGGTCCTTATACATCTTGGTGCCTCCAGGATGTATAGAATATGGCGAGCTATGAGCCTCGCTCAACAGCTCCTCGCGAACATCACCTGCAGGTACACAGAGTCTACTGCCGTACCGCAGCGAACCATCCTCATGAATCACGAACTTCGTCCGTAGTCCAGCTTCAACCTGCCTCCTGATCCTCTGCAGCTTCGGATCTCCTGCCTGTGCTGCCTTGATCCGATCCACGATCGTGGACTGAATCTGCAAATTCATGAACGAACGAACCACACCAGGTAGGACAACCTCCAAATCCATCTCCCTCAGCTCCTGCTGAATCCTCCAGTCTGCTGCAAGCATCATCGCAGTAGGAAGTCTACTCAAGGCATCCGGCACTCGTTCACCTTCCCCGGATGATACTGCAAATCAATCTCGTAGTCAGCCATGAGCTCTAACCATCGCCTCTGACGCATGTTGAGCTCCTTCTGCGTAAAGATGTACTTCAAGCTCTTGTGATCGGTGAAAATCTTCACACTCTCACCTAGCAAGAAGCGCCTCCAAATCTTCAGTGCAAAAATCACTGCTGCCAACTCCAGATCGTGCGTCGGGTAATTCTTCTCATGAGTCCTCAACTGACGAGAAGCATACGCGACCACGTGGCCATGCTGATGCAAGACGCATCCTAGGCCCTTCCCTGATGCATCACAATAAACTTCGAAGCCTCCGCTTCGATCCGGTACTGCCAACACCGGTGCCGTGGTCAATCTCGCCTTCAAGACACTGAAAGCCTCCTCACAAGAATCCGACCAAATAAACTCCTCGTCCTTCCTCGTCAGCTTCGTCATCGGCTCTGCAATCTTCGAGAAATCTTTGATGAACCGCCGATAATAGCCTGCTAAACCAAGGAAGCTCCTGATGTCGGACGCTGACTGCGGAGTCGGCCAATCTCTGACTGCTCTAACCTTCTCCGGATCCACAGATATGCCATCACCGGACACCACGTGTCCCAGGAATGCGACTCTGTCCATCCAGAACTCACACTTGCTATACTTGGCATAAAGCTTATGTCTCCTCAGCGTCTCCAGCACTGTCATCAGATGACAGCTGTGCTCCTCCTCAGACTTCGAATAAATAAGAATATCATCAATGAAGATGACAACAAACTTGTCCAGGAAGTCGTAGAATATTAAATTCATCAAATTCATGCACACAGCCGGCGCATTGGTCACGCCAAACGGCATGACCACGAACTCATAATGTCCGTACTTCGTCCGGAAAGCCGTCTTCTGAACATCGTCCTTCTTTACCTTCAACTGGTGGTATCCACTCCTCAAGTCCAACTTCGAGAAGACTCTCGAACCTCCAAGCTGGTCAAAGATATCGTCGATGCGCGGCAGCGGATACTTATTCTTTACGGTGACAGCATTCAATCCTCGATAGTCCACGCACATCCTGCGGGACCTATCCTTCTTCTTTACAAGAAAAACAAGTGCACCCCACGGTGACACACTAGGGTGGATGAAACCCTTCTGCAGCAACTCATCCAACTGCTTCCGCAGCTCCTCGAGCTCAGCGGGGGCCATACGGTACGGCGCCTTCGATATCGGTTGCGCTCCCGGCATAAGATCAATTCAAAACTCTAAAGCTCTGTCGGGTGGCAAACCTGAGATATCCTCCGGGAAGACGTCGTCGAAGTCTCTGACGACTGCTGGTCTCTCGATCTCCATCTCCATCTGCATGGTTGTCACAATCGGCACCTCTCGCTTGGCCCGAAATCTGATGGGCCCAAGCGACTCATCCCTGCTGCGGAACTCGAACTCCGGATGATCTGGGATCCGGAACACCACCCTCTTGCTGTGACAGTCGATCGAGGCGTGGAAATCTCCCAACCAATCGATGCCAAGAACGACATCGAAATGAGGCAGATCGTGGACAATGAAATCTGTAAAGAGCTCGTGTCCACTGATCACTAAAGAAATCGATCGACATCCCAAATTTACCGTCACCACTCCGTTCCCTGTGGTAATGTCCCAACACTTAGGGAGTGTATGGGTGGGGATAGAGTGATTTGTTGCAAACCTCCGGGATATGATGCACATAGATGCACCGGAGTCGAACAAAGCCAAGGCTGGGTGAGAGGACACTAGAATGGTGCCTAAGACATAAGGGAACTACGGTCAAATCAACTACTCTAACAACAAGTCAACCAAGCAACACAAATAATAAGATCCAAACTATGAAATGAAAAACTAGGATCAAGAGTTACCTGCTATAACTCCATTCAGCTCCTCAGTCTCAACAGCAGTCATGGTATACGCCGGCCTCTGGGGCTGTGCTGCTCTCTGGTACATCTGCCTCTGCGGTGGTAAAGGTGGTCCATGAGCAGCAGGTCCTCTCTGAACTGGAGCAGGCTCTCTCATCTGCAACGGGGCTGGCGCTCCAACTGCAGCATGACGAGCTCTAGGGCAATCCTTCGCAGCATGCGAAGCATCTCCACAAATTAAGCATAACCCCATCCTCTTCCTGCAGGTGGCCTGAACATGTCCAGGCTTTCCGCAGAAGTGGCATGGGCCCTTGCCCTGAATCTGAACTGGTGCTCCAGGCCTCTTGAATGGTACTGTCTGGACTGGCCTCATCGCCGACCTAGCAGGTGGCCGGTACTGCTCCATGGGACGCTTCCCCTTATCAGCTGGAGGGTCAGGTAGAAGCGAAATAAGCTCATGATTCTTTGCAGCATCCAGCACCTCCCTCATAGTCGTGAAACTCGCCGAAGACATAGAAGCCTGAATCTTCGGACGCAGTCCCTGACGAAAGCGATCAGCTCGCTTCTCCTCCTTCTTCACCATGTGCGGAGCAAAGCGGCTCAGCATCTCAAACTCCGCCTCGTACTCCTCGACTGTCATGTTCTCATGTTTCAGATCTATAAACCTGCTCAGCAGCTCCTTCCTAGCAGACTTTGTGAAGTACTTATCCTTGAACATAGACCTGAAGGTCTTCCATCCCACTGGCTTCTCAAGACGCCTCTCCTCGATGCGCCACCAATTCCTCGCATTCTCCGTCAGCTGCATCTTTGCTATCTCCACACGGGTATCATCAGGAATCTTCACAGCAACTAACTTCTCCTCCATGCTCTAGATCCACTCGTCAGCAGCTAGGGGTCCCTCCTTCCCCGAAAATGTCTTTGGCTGGAGCTCGTTGAACTGCTTCACTCCTGGAGCAGCTCGAGGGGCAGGTGGTGGTGGTGGTGGTGCAACTGGAACAGCCTGGACAGCACGCTGGGACTGCTGAACCAACTGATGCTGAACATCCAGCATCTCCCTCATCACACCCAGAAACTGACGGAAGTCTCCGCTCTGGTCCTCCGGAACTCCATCGCCTAAGTTCCCCGATCGGGTAACACGTCGTCCGGCCATCCTATTGACAGAAACACAGAGGTTAGACTCGTACAATTATTGGATGATAATAAAATGAATTTCAATACTTCGATTGTTCCGTATTCGCAGAAGGAGGGGACCTGCATGGGCCACCACTAAAACCTGTCATGCCCCGTTTCCCAAAAAGGTCGGAGGCGAAGCGTGACTAAGGCCCGCTTAGGCCAGGGCTAAGAGCCCGGACCCAATAAGCGTCTGTGATATTCCAAACGAAGGAAACAGGTCCCTGCAAGTTAGTACGGAAACAACAAAGTATTGAAAAGAGATATCATTTCATTTTATTCCAAATAAAACATCCAAAAGTACTGAGAGTCTAAAACGCCTGAAGGCTACAACTGCAGAAAAGGAAACTACTGGTGCAAGCACCCAACCTAGACAAGGAAAACAACAGGTGCTACCCACCCAATCTAAACTGGAATAGAAATCTGGATCAGCAACAAGAGGCCTCTAACTCTGGTCCTCCTCCGGGTCGTACTCCGGATCAACGTCCTCCGGCTCTCCGTCAGCTGGCAAGTCCGCCTCGTCAACGTACTCTGGCTCAACACCTGACGTGCAGCACCAAAAGAAGGAACTGTACGTCAGGTCAGGTCTACAAAAAGGGTTAGACCAAACTGCAAGTGTATCAACTTTTTAGACAACGTTTTACTGGTTGATTAGCATGCTGGGGTTACAACAAGTACAAGAGAAGTAACGTAGCAGGAAAGTAAAGCGCAACAAGTAGTAGTTGTAGCGTGTGCTACCAACTACGGGACTAGCCTACAGGTGTCAGGACAAGACGTGACGTGACGGAAGCAAGGCAGGACAAGACAAGTGAGACACGAAAAGGGTTCACGCCTTACGGTTCGAGGGGGATCAGACCCTCTTGCCGTGCGCACGCTCAACCCAACCCCAAACCCCAAGACAAGACAAGACACCAGTACAAGGGATCACTCACTCTAGCTTGGCGAGTGCCCTATTGCCCGCAGGCTGAGAATCAGTACAAGGGATCACTCTCTTTAGCTTGGAGAGTGCCCTATTGCCCTCGGGCTGTGTATCAGTACAAGGGATCACTCTCTCTAACTTGGAGAGTGCCCTATTGCCCGCAGGCTGTGAATCAGTACAAGGGATCACTCGGCGAGTGCCCTATTGCCCAGCGGGCTGTGCAAGACGGGACGTGACGTGACACGACGGGAAGGGTTATTCTAGGGTGTCCACACACACGCACACACATGATAGCCCTATAGCATGAAAAAGTTGTTGTTGTTAGGCTCAGACTTCGTCGTCAAGTCTGAGCCGTCAAGAGTCGTCCCGGACGCTATCATTTCACATCCGGTTCTATTTGTTCACATCTAACAGTTCTAACCAACTAAGGCCTAAACACGGCCAAAAAGTGCAAGTGGATACACTTGCCTGCGATGGCGAGTGTGTCATCCTCCTGAAGCGTCTCGTCCAGTCGTCGCGTCCGCGGTAGTCCGTCTGAAATATCGCCACGGCGACGATGTCAGGTCTCAAATTTATCAAATCCTATTAGGTATCATTTCTAGGTTTTTGGAACTATCCTATTCGTCAAAAGTCACTTTTTGATGTTCAGCCTAATCGACGATCTATCCTATGTGCACAGTCAAATTAGTCCGTTCGTCGATTTTCTATGTTCAAACAACATTTTACAGGAGCTGGAAAGTAAATTTAGTTCAAGTTGACGGTTTTTAGTTTAGGGTTCAGTCAGCTATTGTGGGGGTTTCTACGAGTTTCGGGGAACCAACCTGAACCGGAGTTTGCTGTAGATTGGATGTCGGTTCTGATCGGAGAACTCCTCGGCTTCAGATCTGGTCCTCGCACGTCTTTCCAAAAGTTCGAACTTGCGACGAAGGCCTACGACGTGTCGCAACGTCGTAGACGGCAAATCCGCGAAGTGGCACGTCCAAGTGGGGCCCACAGCAGTGCTAGGGGTCCAAGGGGGGCCCACAACACCTCAGGAGCACTTGGGGGGCCCACCACAGAAGTTGGTGTGGGAGAAACCCACTTGCGACGAAGTTCTGTCGGTCGTTCACCCTCGGTGCGAGGGTTTCTCTCGGTCAGACCGAGAGAAGCTCTCGGTCGTGCACTGGCGATGCGGGGGCTCGGTTGCAGCGGCGGGTGCGGAGGAATCCGTCGATCAGACCGACAGATCCTGTCGGTCGGGCGCTTGGACGAAGCTGGCAGCAGAGCGGGGTGCGGAGCGGCTTCGGGTGTGGAGAGGGCTTCGGTCAGACCGACGGAGCGGGTCGGTCAGCGCTTGGCGATGCGGAGCGGAGCGGAGCGGGCGGCTGTGCGAGGAAGTCTCTCAGTCAGACCGAGAGAGAGTCTCGGTCGGAGCGGGCGACAGCGGGGGGCGATGCAGCGGGCTGTGTGAGCGGCGATGCGGGGTGCTGCTCCGGTCGTGCAAGGGGATTTGCGGGGGAGAGCTCCGGTCGTGCACGTTGCGATCGTCGCAACGTTGCGACGAAGCTTTGGAAGAGGAAACGGCGGCTAGGGTTTTGAGCAATGACGAAATAACTTTTCCTAGGGCTAACTTAAATAGGTTAGAGCTAGGGTTAGGGTTTGGGTTCGGAAAAATGTTATTAAAATAATTTAAAATAATTAATTTAGTTAAAAATTACTCTCCTCTCCCTCACGCAAAATGGGTGCGGCCAAAAATTCTAAAATTTTGCCTAAAAATTCCTTAATACGTTATTATAATATAGTAAGTTTATTGTAATTAAAAATATTATAAAAATAGGTTTTTAAATTATTTAAAGCTTTCAAAAAAATAGAAAATAGGTCAAATTAAGTCCAAAAATTATAAAATAATTATGGGGTGTTCTAGATGACTAAAGAAAGATAGTGGAGAAGACGGATCTAAATTTCGATGTCGAGAGACGAAACTAAAATTCGTAACGTCTCGCATCAAAACAGAAAGTCGCGACGTCACGCCAATTAAGATAGCATCGCTGAAGAACGACTCGAGATATGTTGTTACAAAGTTATTCCACAATCTAATACTTCCAGAGACGATCACGTCGATATATCACTCTATAATATTCAAAATCAAATAAAGTCAAAAATAAGCACGTGCACAATCAAGAGCACGTGCACAAAGAAAGTACGATCGGAAACCGACCGTTACAATCAAAGAGACGGAGGAGGATACAAGTGAGGTTGGTTTGGGTGTCACTCAGTTCACAGCGGCCGTGGGAGTTACAAATGGGGCTAATGCTACTGAGGAAGGAGCAATCTGTGAGGTTCAGGAAACTGAAGTTGCGATTTCTATCGAAATTGTGATCACTCAAGCAATGGAAGGTGTGGGTTCGGCTATATTGAGTTCCTCAAGCCAGGATCACCAGGGTGACTTGAAATCGGAGCAGGAATGCTCGTCCAAGGGTGTTGTGAATGAGTCCTCCAAAGACTCCCATGGTGCTGGAGCCGTCAGCGAGATTGTGGTGAAGGCAACTCTTCCCTCCCTCCTCGAGGAGCCCTTGGGAGGGGATATCGACAAGTTGCCTTTAGAACTTGCGATTGACAACCCGGCTTGGGTGGCTAAAGAGCTCAACCATATGAAGCATGCGGAGGAAACCAAGTTGGTGAGGAAAAAGGCTGAAGTCCATGCTGATTCTGGAACGAGGCGAAGCTCCAGGTTTCAGAGTGGCTTACAAAAAAACCCAGTTAATCTATGACAGTATTCATATGGAATACGAGGGGGTTGAATAACCCTGTGCGTCGTAGGGATTTGCGTGGCCGTCGGTTATTATTCTACTTGAGACCAAACTCAGGTCAGTGATGAATATAACCAAGTCAGGTATACCATTAAACTGGCTTTCTTTTAATAATTTGGACAAAGCTTCAAGTGGTCGGATTGTGATGGCTTTGGATCCATCAGTTTGGAAGGCTTCCCTCATCTCTTCTTCTGATCAGCATGTCTCAGTCTCATGCTCTAACTCCGGTGGCCTCTCCTGTATTTTTACAGGAGTCTATGGTCGCAACACTATGGGGGATATGAAGAAATCGTGGGAATGTCTGAAGCTTGATGTATATATATATATATATATATATATATATATATATATATATATATATATATATATATATATATATATTCGTGTGTGTGTGTATATATATATATATATATATATATATATATATATATATATATATATATATATAGAATAATGTGTATCATACGCCATATGAGATATGCTCTTATATGCCCTCTCACATAAAGCAACCAAGTACAACCAAGTACAAGCCCATGTGGGGTTGTACTTGGTTGTTTTATGTGAGAGGGCATATGAGAGCCTATCTCATATGGCGTATGATACCCATTATTCTCATATATATATGTATATATATATGTATATATATATATATAGAATAATGGGTATCATACGCCATATGAGAGGGTCTCTCATATTCCCTCTCACATGAAGGGGGCAAGTACAAGCCCACATGGGCTTGTACTTGTTATACTTGCTCCCTTTATGTGAGAGGGAATATGAGAGACCCTCTCATATGGCGTATGATACCCATTATTCTCATATATATATATATGTATATATATGTATATGTATATATATATATATGTATATATGTATATGTATATATATATATGTATATATGTATATATATATATATGTATATAGGAAAATTTTCAAATGCAAACATTTCGCACCGTGCGAAAATGTTTTTAGTTTTTTTTTGAAATTTTTTTTTTCAAAAATTCTTTTTTCCACCCTCATTATATTTTGTTATACCCCCCTCAAAAAATAATGGTTGAGAAATAATGACATTTGGTCTTCGATCAAGGCATTTCATCAAATTCGCACGTTTTGAGACCGTTAAATTTGTAACGGGTGGATGGGTGCTCTAATGCCCAACGGGTTCACCCATTATTTTCCCTGGGGTATATAATTGTATGGATTAAACATCAAAAAAAGAATTTTTGAAAAAAAAAATTTCAAAAAAATAAAAAAATTGTTTTCGCACGGTGCGAAAAGCCCTTTTTTCGCATTTGAAGATCCCTCTATGTATATATGTATATATATATATATGTATATATATATATATATATATGTATGTATATATATGTATATATATATATATCAAAAAACAAAAACAAAAACAAAAATAGAGTGTTGTGTTTTTCACTAAAACCATCTATATATCCCTTTGAAGAGGAAATTCCATCGTATTTAATTGAACACCTATTTTCATTATTGTAAAATAGATTAAGAATGTTTTACCCCTACGTAGAATTTTAAATTATAACGACTTTCATGTAAATTAGTGCATGTATCTGCAATTGTAATCTCATGAAACTATTGCTTGGTTTAGGCAATTTCATGTCACGTATGCGTTTATGAATTGGTAATTATGTGAAGAAGATTATAAATTCTAGGATAATGTCCAACCACATACACAGGCTTGCTGATTACTAAGTGATGGAGAATTTTACTCAAAAATGTCTCATGTCAAAAAAAACAAAAACAAAATAAAGTGAATAAAATGCACCGTTCTTCCCGCTTCTATTTAGTAGCCGGGTCCTCGTGCCTTAGGAAGCATGTGGATTCGCACCGAAAAATGAATTATGGGGAAGTGCATAATGATCTTTAAACATTCCGAGTTATTAAGTCTGAGGGGGTTTCAAAACTTAATGTCTTAAAAACATCTGGTTTGGGAGTCATTGGCTTGTTACATGGATTGCTCTAAAATGTTATTTAAAAAAGAAGAAGAAAAAGAAAAAAAGAAAAAAAAAAGAGATGATATATTTTTAGTGGATTCAAGATCATGATCTTATGATTTGGATGTTGTGATTGCCTATTCCTATGAAATTTAGGACATGTAATTACATATTTGATTAAACAATTGTATTTGTGCGATATTGAATATTTGTGGATTGAGATAAAATTGTGATTTTTTTGCATTAGTCCATGAAAACACATGATAGTTATTGATCATTGTTGGGTAATATTATTCTTAAATCATTTTAAGTTTATTGAAGTGAATATGGGGTGTATGACATATTTTTGGAATATTCGCTTATTTTTGATAAGAGACTAGCAAAAAGCTAGTTTGGGGTGTGATTGTGAGAGAATATTACATTTTTAACCCCTCATTTAGACCGTATTTTGCGTATATGTAATATACATTTGATCTCTAATAAGTGTATTTTTGTAATATCATTTAATAATAGAGTATATCACTTGTGTATACACAAATACAACTTTATGGCATAATTTTGTTTCAATTTTATTTTTCAGGCGAAGCTTGCAATTTTCCGAATTCAACGGCTATTTTTCCCTATTTTTCAGAGATCGGAGCAAATTTATGTGAATTAAAAGGCCCAATAAAGGCGTTGTAAAGAGAGAAAACAAAACAATAAAACAGTAAGCTGAACCCAACCTGGCGTTAGCAATTAGCTGACGCAAGGCGGCGTCAGCGCCCGCTCGGGCAGGAATTCAATCCCCGCAGGCGCCAACTGGTGCCCCACATTTAATTCTTGTAGGCCAGGATGCCCGCAGACCCGGGCCCATTTTTGACTATGCGGGCGACCGCCCCGCATGGACCAGTGCCCGCCTAAGATGAATAGGACCCAGCAGCCCCCTTTGACTTACGGGTTGCGGGTTGCGCAACCCACAAGCCCAATAAGGTTATTTTCCTATATAAATGGGGTATTTTGAGCATAACTTCATCATCACAACTCGAAATTGAGTGATTCTTGAGCCAAAATTCTCTCCATAAAATTTTAGACAATATTTTACAGCTTTAGGAAAAGTTTGGTCTCGTTTGGGCATCAAAAGTGGTGAAAAACTCCTTGTTTTCCCTTGTTTTTATTAAATTTGTATTAGTTTTATATTAAGATTTGTGTTAAAACCATGTTTGTATTAATGAAACTTGTCGTTTTTGTTACCATGCTTGGCTAAGGTACCGTGGGTGTGTTGTGTGAAAGTTAGTGTTGCTAGGATCTTGCTTTCATATCTCCATAATTTGTGCAATTATCGAAACCATTAAAAATGTTGATTTCTTTATTTTTTTAAATATGCACAATCCATAAAGGAATCGCTTAGCATGACATGCCGCGAGGCATCGTCTAAGTGCATCAATACGTAGAGGATCCCAAGGAGGGTGATGAACCGCGAGGTTCATTTTTTATATTTTATTATTCAAAGAAATCAATGGTTTTTACGATTATCTTTTTAATTGAAAATCATAGTTTTAAAAAATAAATCATCCGATCCACATACCTTGGCATGGATGCGGGATTGAGAATCTATGGAGAATAAATGGCATAACCTACTGCTACACTAATGGAAACACACCACACACACGTTTGTTATATATCATAATTTTATGTTCACGTTATTCTACTTTCGTAAATTCTTAAAACAACTTTTACCTCACGTAAAACCCAAATAAAAAATCACATTCAAAGGATGGTTCACCTCTCATCAAATAACTTTTCTCGCTTAATTTTAAATCGTGAAACTTACAGGCTACGTTGTCCCTGAGGAATACGATCATGGACTCACCAGGTTTACTACTTGACCGACGTCCAATACTTGGGATTATCAGTGCATCTTTTTGGACCAGTCACTTCCCCTGATCTGATCGTCGAGATCTGCACATCTGTCTCCACTTCTGCTCATACCGAGAGCTCCACTTCTACCGCTATGTCTGATTCCACTACCACTGCACCGCTGAGAGTTGACCCGATTTCTTATGTGAGCTTTGAGAGTGATGTCCCCACCACTTTTGAGAGAGGCGACCCTTCTTCCTCCGTGACTACAGAAACCCTCGACACATCTGATTTTTTGACTCATGGGGTGTCACTATCTCCTGATTTCATGACCACCCCACCTGTCGATGCTTCAGTCTCTGCTGCCGCCATAGATACTGAGAGTGTCGTGGTGTCTGTCACCACAGATGTTGCCACGACCTCTCTAACTGCCTCGTCCTCTTTTGATATTCTGACCTCCTCCTCCGTTGCACATATTTCTGAGAGTATTCCTACGTCTCAGCATCCCCTAGAGGCTGAGCATCGTGTTGAGAGCTTCGCTCATCGCACACACCCAATAGTGGCCCCACTAGTATTTGGAGGCTGTGTGAGACCCTCTGTTCATACACCTCCACGTCCATCTACCCCCGCTCCTGACGATAGAGAGCAGCACCTCAGCGCTGTCGAGTCGGAAGTGAGTGGACTTAGAGTTGACCTTAGGGCTCTCATGGCGACACTGCTCAGTAAGGTCGTATTGCCATGATTCCTGGTATTCAACTCATACTGAACCAAATTCTCCACCGCCTACAGCAACACCAGCAGCCATCACCTTCACCACCACCGCTCCCGCAGTAGGGAGGTGATGGCGATGCACCAGCCTAGGCATGACTTCTTGATGCATATCATATTTTTTGCTCCACACGTCACTCCACTATTTTGTATGCCCACCTGTCTTCACCTTTTTGTTGGGCACTGTATATTTCAGTTTGGGGGGAGAGTATGTATTTCTGAGCCACTATCTTGCATACATCCATATTGAAGGGTTTTTGGATCTGACCAGCCCAAGAGGGATCTATCCTACTGCGATGAAATTAAACTATATTAAAAACCTGTCACGCCCCGCTTCCCAAAACTACGAAAGCGAAGCGTGACTAAGGCTCGCTTAGGCCGGAGCTGTGAAGCTCGGACCCAATAAGCGTCTGTGTGGTACTCCAAGACGAAGGAACAGGTCCCTGCAGAAAAGTACGGAACACCAAAAGTACTAAAAGAGATGCATTCATTTTATTTCAACAGATATCCAGAAAGTACGGGGAGTCTAAACAAAAAGCCAACACGGCTACAAACAGCTGAAAGTAAACTAATGGTGAAAGCACCCAACCTAGAAAGAAAGTAAACGGTGCTACGCACCCAACTAAGCTACAGTAAAACCTCTGAATCAGCAACGTGAAGATCTCTAGCTTTGGTCCTCCCCAGGCACGTACTGTGGATCGACGTCCTCCGGCTCAACGTACTCTGGCAGGTCCGCCTCGTCTGCATGCTCCGGCTCAACACCTGACATACATCACCCAAAAGAAAGAAACTGTACGTCAGGTAAAGTCTACAATAGAGGGTTAGACTCTACTGCAAGTGTACCGAACTATTAAACAACGATTTACTGGTTGATTAACATGCTGGGGTTATAACAGAGTGATGAAAGAAAGTAAACGTAGCAGGAAAGTAAAACTTAGCAAGCAGTACTCGTAGCGTGTGCTACCGACTACGGGGCCAACCTAAACAGGTCGTGACAAGACGTGACAAGACAAGCAAGACATGACAGGACAAGACAAGACAAGACACGTGTGACTCTAAGGGTTCATGCCTTACGGTTCGAGGGGAATCAGACCCTCTTTCCGTGCGCATGCTCAACCCTACCCCAACCCAAGTGCTCAAGACAAGACAAGTCCGTACAAGGGATCACTCGGAGACTGCCCTATTGCCCGCAGGCTGTGTATCCATACAAGGGATCACTCCGAGAGTGCCCTATTGCCCGCAGGCTGTGTATCCGTACAAGGGATCACTCAGAGAGTGCCCTATTACCTGCAGGCTGTGTATCCGTACAAGGGATCACTCAGAGAGTGCCATATTGCCCGCAGGCTATGTATCCGTACAAGGGATCACTCAGAGAGTGCCCTTTTGCCCGCAGGCTGTGTATCCGTACAAGGGATCACTCAGAGAGTGCCCTATTGCCCGCAGGCTGTGCAAAACAAGACACGACGTGACATGACATGGATAGTTCTTCTAGGGGGTCCACACGCACGCACACACAAAATAACCCTACTGTGTCCAAAGTTGTTGTTGTTACGCTTAGACTTCGTCGTCAAGTCTAAGTCGTCAGGGCGTCCCGGACGCTATCATTTCACGTCCGGTTCTATTTGTTCACAGTCTAATAGTTCTAGCAGTTTAAGACCAAGGCACAGCCAAAAGCGCAAGTGAGTACACTTGCATGCGGTGACGAGTGTGTCGTCCGTCCAGGGCGTCGCGTCCAGGCGTCACGTCCGTGGTAGTCCGTCTGAAACAGTGTCACGGTGACGGTGTCAGGTCGCGATTTCCATCAAATCCTATTAAAGTTTGTTTCTAGGTTATCGGGGCTATCCTATTCGTCAACGTCACATTTTGGTGTTTCGTTCAGCCTAAATCGACCACTACCCTATATGCACAGAAAAGTTGTCCGACGGTCGATTTCTACAGTGACATCGTTTTACTGGTGCGAAAAAGTAAATTTAATTATCGTTGTCCGATTTTAGTTAGGGTTCAGTTTTGCTACGGTGTGGGTTCGCTACGAGTTAGGGTGGACCAACCTCTCCGGTGTCTGGAGTAGAGCGAAAGTAGTGTCTGAACAGTAGGAGATCGGCGTCGTCTACGGAGTCTCGGCTACGGGTAGCGTAGCCAGACACGTTCTGGCAGTGAACTGAACGTGAGGGCAGTGACAGGAAAAGCGGACAACGATGACGAGCCCGGGTAGCGGTCTCTAGGAGTCGTTGGCGGTGTCGAGAGTCCGTGAAACAACGAGCAAGTGGGAGTAATGGCCAAAACAGCGAGCAACGAGAAAACATCGGCCACGGAGGTGAAAACAGCGAGCACGGAGGAAGAAACATCGATACGACGTCGGCGGAACACGGCAAGAGGGGTAGCACGTCGGAGCAGCGGTCATGCGACGTCGGAGCGGTGATTTGAAGCGGCCAAGCGCTGGAAAAACCCCAACAGCAGCGAGCTGCGGTTGTGCGAGGGAGAGACAGCCCCAGGCCGTCGATCGCCGGTCGGGGGAGGCTCCGGCATTCGCTGGCGATTGGAATACGCGTAGCAGCAGCCGTCGGGTTGCTGTTGTGGTTGCTGCGGTGAAAAACCGCCGCCGGCGGCTGTTGTAGGCTAGGGCGGCGGTGTACGGGGTCCCCGGGCGGCGACCGACGAGCGGGCGGCGGTTGCTCGGTGATGCAACACCGGAAAAGGACAGCTGTAGCAGCTGTGAGCTGCTGCCGTCGCTGCAGAGTGGAAAATGACCGGCGGCGGTCGTACAGGTGGCCGCGATCGGAGACAGGACGCCAGGGGTGGCTGTCGGAGGCGAGTTGGCCGTCGACGTGGGTTGAAGTGAGAGGGAGGAAGAAGAAGTCGGGGGGGGGGGGGGGGGGGGGGCGTTTTGATGCGACGGCTGTGAAAGCCCTAGGGTTTCTGTGTGTGCGTAGGGTAAGGTTAGGTTTAGATGTTTAGGGTTATTAAAAGACTTTTATTTGCTAAGTAAACATAGGATATAGGGTAAACGTGCGAGGGGGTAAGAGAGATAGGGAGTGGACTTGAGGGAAAAGGAACGTGCACTTAACAGATGAATCAATCACTTTGATACGTAAGAGTATCCCAAGGGATTTGCTAAGATCAGATTTAAAATTTGAAAATCAAGTGATTAGGGCTAAAAAAATTAATGGTTGAGATTTATCCGGATGATATCTTTCGCCTTGGGAGTCAGAAAAATAATCTGAAAATACCGGGGCGACCATGGAGACGAGACACACAGATCTAAGGAGCCTGATCATGCACTACGTCTACCAAAAATTTACGTAAAACCAGAAACTGCGTTTTAAGTCAAAAGACTAAAACGCCCTTACCACTCCAAGTCGTTTTGCGAGGAAACGAGCCGTGAAATGACGTTCCCAAAAATTACTATAAAATTCTACACTCCCATACGGTCACATCGGCATAACACATCACTTGTATCGGAATCCAGAAATCACCAAATAAAATACGTGCACGATAAGGCACGTGCACGCAGAAAATCCATAAGGTCGGAAAGCGACCGTTACATTCTATCCCACTAAAATAAAGATTCTGTCCTCGGAATCAACTGTGGGATCCTGCCAAAACATAGTTAGGATCGATAATTAAAGTTGAGACTTACGCTTGCGTATGCGGAACGGTAGTCTCGAAACTTTGCCTTCGAATTTGCCACGACGGATCGAGTCTTCTCACGAACGGAGTAAGGCTACTAATCCACAATCTAAATCTCTATTTTAGATTAAGAACTTGGAAAGAGGAAGAGTAAGGATTTCTGCAGAGCTTCGCTAGGATGAAGATGCATGCATGAATTTCATGCAAAAGGTGTAAGAAATGGCTTACCCTTGGGTCTTATTTATAGCCCCCAAGGTAGTTATTTTAGGGTAAGTTGTTCCTTTGGAACAACTTAATTAAGGTGTACCATGATACATGGCACATTATAAGCTTAAGTTGTACCACATGCATGGTACAACATAAGCTTAAGATATTCCCCCTTTATTAGCCATATGTCGCATGCACTTATGCATATATAATGCGACTTTCCCACTCATCCAAAGATCCTCTCCGCAAGGGAACAAATTCCCTTTGTACACGACTTCGTGTACGCGACGTTCGAGGTCCGTATTTCCTCGTACATCCCCCACAAGGGTGTACAAACGTCTTCCATATCCAACATCTCCCACTCACACTTGAGGGGATTGTAAGAGAACGTATTTCCCTTAGTTCTTTCATCTATCATACCGAGAAATAGACCGTGCGACCGTCATGCGCGTAGAGTCTGTTGTTGTGCACTTGTTAGAGATACACAACGACCTCGAAGGTGCAAAGTTGAGTAGTTCAACGCATGCTTTACCCTAGATTATTTCTTCACATTTCTTATACTTTATATTCAACAATTGAATCCCATCTGGATTACAATTGGCTGGCCATCTTTGAATCATTAAAGTCCAAATGCGAATATGAAATCAATCTTCCTCTTCTTGCGAACCTTCTGATCTTGACTTGATTCGCTTTTCTAACGTGCCCCGTCGAGCCGAATTATCATAGCCCATTAGTAACATGCTAAGATAGCGATCATCTCGTCAAATCTAAAGGAACCAATTGGGGTCCTTGAGGGTAAGAGTTAAGACCCGTATGGCCTTTGAGTCTCACATAATAGCAAACACTATTGCTACTAACTCAGTGGTCGAAATGCATACGTGGTATGAACACGTACTACAACATCACTCCTTTCCCAGGGAGAGTATGTCTTAATGATGTTGTACGGATGAAAGATCAGACACCACAGTGCCTATCTTTTTGAGTCCCCTTACTACTCGTGAAATATTCACGGACTCTCATCCTGCATAAGACAGATAGGATTTAAAAATCCAATGAGATCTTTATATCCTTGTGATACAGATCTCAGATCTTTTGTAAGCATCCGTATAATGCAGATCTTTTATTCGACTATCTTGTTTAAGTCACGACTCTAAATCATTTGTCTAATGATTTTGACTTTAAACTAGTCTCATCTCTATCTTATCCATCTGATAAGATAAGGCGGTTGCTCATGTGAGAGAGCCAACCTTAATCTGTCCGACATACACACAATAAAATAGCTGAGGCTTAAACACAAATGTACATAAAATCATTTGTAAGAAACTTGTATGCAAAATTAAACTTTGATCTTCTATAGACATGTGAAATATTACATGATACAGCTCAGCACCTACGCATTCCCATAGATGATAAGTGTTTAAAAAACACATCTCTGGGGATCGCCTTAGTAAGGGGATCCGCTATCATCTCATGCGTGGATATGTATCCTATGTCTACTTCCTTCCGTTTGTCATAGTCCTTCGCAAACTTGAATCGAATGTCAATGTGTTTGGTCTTACAATGAAATTTAGGATCTTTGACGTAAGCAATCGAAGCTTGACTATCACTGTATATGGGAACAGTGCTCGAGTCAGAAGCATTCGTCAGCATGTCTAAGAATTTCCTAAGCCAAACAACTTCTTGGACCGCCATGCTGAATGCTACGAATTCGGCTTCCATAGTTGATAAGGCGATGCAGGTTTGCTTCTTGCTGCTCCAGGATATTGCACCATTCCCGAGCAAGTAAACAAAGCCTGAGGTAGATCTTCGCTCGTCGAGATCACCCGCCCAATCAGCATCGGTATAGCCTTCGAGTCTCAAGGTATTGCCTTGATAGCATAACGCATAGTCCGCAGTCCCTTTGAGGTATCTTAATATCCTCTTAACCGCTTTCCAGTGTGCTTGTCCTGGGTTGGATTGGTAACGGCTTACCATACCAACAGCATAGCAAATGTCTGGTCTGGTACACATCATGGCGTACATCAGACTCCCGACAGCACTGGAGTATGGAACTTTTTCCATAGCTTTCTTTTCTTTTGGATCTTTGGGACACATCTCCAAACATAGACCCTCGCCTTTGCTTATTGGAGTATCAATTGGCTTGCAGTCCTGCATATTAAACCGTTCTAAAACTTTCTTTATATATGTCTCTTGAGAGAGAGAAAGAAGTTTCTTGGAACGATTCCTTGAGATCTTAACCCCAAGGATATATGCAGCTTCACCCATGTCTTTCATCTCAAAGACGGATGAAAGCCAAGCTTTGATATCCAATATAAGACACTTATCATTTCCGGCTATAAGTATGTCATCTACATAAAGAGACATAATTACATACTTGTTTTTAATCCTCTTAATATATACGCAGTTGTCTTCGTCGAGCATGGAGAAACCATACGACAAAACGACTTCTTGAAAGCGCATATACCACTGCGTTGAGGATTGTTTAAGACCATATATGGATTTACGAAGTTTACAAACCTTATGTTTGTTTTCTTCTTGTACGAACCCGTTTGGTTGTTCCATGTAGATCTCCTCATCTAGTTCTCCGTTAAGAAAAGCAGTCTTTACATCCATCTGATGTAATTCGAGGTCCAAACAAGCCACCATTGCCAGAATTAAGCGAATGGAGGTAAAACGCACGACAGGAGAGAAAGTCTCTTCGTAGTCTATTCCTTCCTGTTGCGTGAAACCTTTCGCAACAAGGCGAGCTTTATATTTCTCGATGGAGCCATCAGCCTTATGCTTGATTTTGAGAACCCACTTGTTCCCAATGGCTCTACGTCCCTTAGGTAAATCAACCAAGTCCCAGACTTGGTTTGTTTTCATGGATTGAAGTTCTTCTTCCATTACCGCTATCCATTTATCTTTAGCAGGGCATGTGACGGCCTGTTTGAAATTTGCAGGTTCGTCATCATCTTGTAGTAATGTCATGAATGTTTGAGGAAATTCATCCTCAAATCTTAGAGGTGTTAACCTCGTTCGATTACTACGTCTTGTTTGAGTTTGATCACTCCCACTTGGAATGACATCACTCCCACTTGGAATAATATCACTCCCACTCGGAATAGGATTGGTATCGTTCATATCATCCATTGGTGAAGTTTGAAACGTATTTTCTTCTTCACTAAGAATTCTCCCACTCGAACGTTCCGATCCTTCTTGATCCCACGTCTCAAACAAGGATAAGTCTTGACTTATCTCACCCTGTCTTGGAAACTCGTTTTCCAAGAAGACAACATCCCTCGATTCGAATTCTATTAGAACTCCATTGTCCTTTTGACCGACGAAAGCATATCCTTTGGAGTTTTCAGCATATCGGATGAAGATACACTTCCTCCCACGTGGCCCAAGTTTGCCATATTTGTGAGAGGATAAATGTGCGTAAGATGCACAACCCCAAGGTTTTAGAATGCTTAAGTCTGGAGTTCTATTGTTCCACAACTCATAAGGAGTAGAACTTACCGACTTCGAGGGTACACGGTTTAAGATGAATGCTGCCGTCAATAATGCGTCACCCCAAAAGGTGATAGGCAAATTTGCCTGAGACATCATTGAACGGACCATTTCCATCAATGTCCTATTTCTTCTTTCCGCAACACCGTTTTGTTGTGGAGTATAAGGCATAGTTATTTGATGAACTATGCCTTTTTCATCACAGAGTTCCTTAAAACTCGTTGATTGATATTCCCCACCCCGATCGGTTCGCAAGACCTTTATCTTGCGATCTAATTGATTTTCCACTAAACTCATATAGTTTTTGAAGTAAGTTAAAGCTTCATGTTTGTGGGAAATCAAATAAATATGACCGAAACGGGTGAAATCATCAATGAAAGTGATGAAATAGGACTTTCCGCGTCATGTCTTAACATTCATTGGACCGCAAATGTCCGAATGGATAAGCTGTAATGGAACTTCGGCCCTTGTGCCAGTTCCAAACGGCTTGCGACAAGTTTTCCCTACAAGACAATGTTCGCAAGTTGACATTTCAACTTTTAAAACATTAGATAGCAAGCCACTTTTGGCAAGTCTATCCATTCTAGTTGGTCCAATATGACCAAGTCTTGCATGCCAACAAATGATCTCAGATTCAGAGTTAGAAGCATTTGTTAAATGAAAACTTTCATTAATGGAAGAAGAATCATCATACATTGTATTTAAAACAATTAATCCATTACAAACATTACCAGAACCAATCAAAGAATTATTACAAACAAGGTCAACGTATTGTTTATAGAACCTCCACTCATAATCTAAAGACATTAACATGACCACGGATACGATATTTCTTCTAATATCTGGAGCAAAGAGGACGTCATGCAATAATAAAGTCCGGCCGTTGTCGAGAACTAGCTTGCATGTTCCGACGCCTTTGACTTCAACACGAGTGTTGTTGCCGACGTATATCCACTTTATTCCTTGAGTTATCCTTCGATACTCTACGAAGAACCTTCTGTCCTTCGCTACGTGGTCTGTGGCCCCTGAATCAATCAACCAAAAATAGTTAAATTCAGCAAGAAACATGGAACTAGAAACACATATGTAACTAGCCCTACAAGTTACCTTATCACTTTTATCCGTACATGTACGGGCGAAGTGACCGTACTTGTTGCACTTAAAGCACTTGATCTTCTTCAAGTTTTTCTTCTTTGAGTGCACATTCTTTTGCCACTTTTTGTTCTTAGTCTTCTTTGAGGTTTCCGGTTCTTGCTTTCGTTCGTTCACAAACCTTAAGCGTTTATTCTTCCGCTTATTTTCTCCATGTGAGGAACTAGCGGCCACGTGCACTTCTGCACTTGGTTTTGCGGCTTGAATCCGCTCTTCCTCGAGTTCGAGGTGTTTCGATACATCGCTTAAAGTTTTAATGCACTCATTATGAGTGAGATGCATTTTCATGTTATCCCAGCTATCTGGGAGTGAACGAATGACTGCTTGGATCTGATGTTCGTCAGACAGCGTAACACCCGCATCCTTTAATTCAGATATAAGATTCGCCATGTGGCGGAGATGCTTTTTCATAGAATGATCTCGCCGCATCTTGTACGAATCAAATTGAATATTTAAGGAGCGGAGTTTGGTAACCGAAGTTCCACCAAACTTTATCTCTAGCTCAGACCATATGTCTTTGGCTAGGTCGAATTCCCGAAATAGACGCATTATGTCATTGTCCATGGCGGACAGTAGCGTAATACATGCTATTTTGTTCTTTCGAGTCCAAGTATCATAAGCTTCCCGGTCCCTCTTGTGTTGGGCCGTATTGCCCAACTCAGGTTCTTCCATTATGTTTTGGAGTGTTTCGAGCACATCTTGCTCCTCCAAAACATATTGGATTTTTATTGACCAAAGTTTATAATTGTCGCCGTTGAGCTGTTCACCTTTGTTAAGCTCTGCGACAATATTCTTAGAAGCGGTAGACATATTCGATTCAAAAAACTGCAAAGAAAATGAAAAACACGATCAAAATTCAATGCATAAAGTTTCGATTCTTTAAACACTTGATAAGTTCCTTGGATGCGTTGAAATGTTACTCTAGAATCGAGAAGTTCACTACGTTCCCAACTACCATCTAGAAGTAACTTTCAAAGTATCCCTCTTACTTATCTTAAGTAAAAAGAAATCAGAAATAATACCCGTATGGTATTAGCAGCGGAAAATTACTTTGAAAAACATATCTGTCAAAATAGAATAGGTGAGAGTTTGCGCAAAGAATTTTAGCGCAACAATTGCCAAGCCACGAGACCTGTTCTACACACCCATGGGTTAGATAACCATGGCCGGATCGTGGTAGGACTTGGAATTCTAAATTGCGCTATCCCGATTTAAGGACGAGACATAACCTATTTGAAAAACATCTTTGTCAAAAAAAAAAAATTGAAAGCACGTTGGCTAATCTCCGTAGAGTAGAGCACAACGTCACAAGTACATTGGCTAATCTCCGTAGAGTAGAGCACAATGACATGGCTAATCTCGCATGAAGTAGAGCACTATGGCTAATCTTCAAGGAGTAGAGCCCAAAAAACTTCATTAAAACGTTAGTCCCGTATGAACTAATCGGCACTGTGGTTAGCCCCGTATGGACTAAACGACACATTCGAGTTTGACCAAGGCCTTTAGTTACCCCGTATGAGTCATTTGGCAAGTTTGCAATCGACCCAGACCATCTGTCGGATTGGTCGACCAAAAAACACTAAATTGGTCGACCAATTTTTGAATTGCAACATCTTCCCGGCCAGGGCCTCTGCCCTGGCCGGGGCTTGGCCAAGGGCCGGCCAGGGCCTCTGCCCTGGCCGGCCAGGGGCCTTGGTCCCCTCGGCCAGGGCCTCTGCCCTGGAGGCCGGCCAAGGCCGGCCAGGCCCTGGCCGAGGCCAGGGCACCGGCCCTGGCCTCTGCCAGGGACGCCTGGCCCTGGCAGTGGCCAGGGCGCCGGCCCTGGCCACTGCCAGGGCCGGCCCTGGCCTCTGCCAGGGCCGGCCAGGCCGGCAGGCCTTGGCCAAGGCCGGCCATTGCCGGCCTGGCCTTGGCCGGCCACTGCCGGCCTGGCCTTGGCCGGCCATGCCTTGGCCATGGCCGGCCATGGCCAAGGCCATTCGGCATTGGCCAGCCCTGGTCCCTTTGGCCATGGCCGGCCACCCCCTTTGAATGGGGTTGCCGCACACATTCCTCCCCCTTGATGGGGTGGTCGCCGGTGGTTATCGGCCGTAGCCAACCCCCTCCGCTTGGGGAGGGGGGGTGCATGGCCTTCATAGCCCATTTGGCCATGGTGCACATGCACCAAATTCCTCTTACCCGATGGAAATAACTACCATCATCTTCCTCGATGAAGCACCCGTTCGTCGATGAAGCACCCGTTCGTCGAGAAATTAGTTATTTCCTAATGGCCGTGTGCCAAAAATAAAAAATAACATACTACGTGAACGGTCGGTTCTTCCCGTCACGGAGAGTTCCTACCATATCCGTAATGATAGGAGACCCTAACGTGAAAAGAACAACAGTTGCGTTCTCTCCGTCACGAAGCGTTCCTACTATATCCGTAATAGTAGGAGACCCATTCGTGAAAAAGACAACGACTCGTTCATAGTTTCGACGGGGCGGTGGTTTGACCGGGGCGAACCCATATGGCTCTGATACCAATGTGGGATCCTGCCAAAACAGAGTTAGGATCGATAATTAAAGTTGAGACTTACGCTTGCGTATGCGGAACGGTAGTCTCGGAACTTTGCCTTCGGATTCGCCACGACGGATCGAGTCTTCTCACGAACGGAGTAAGGCTACTAATCCACAATCTAAATCTCTATTTTAGATTAAGAACTTGGAAAGAGGAAGAGAAAGGATTTCTGCAGAGCTTCGCTAGGATGAAGATGCATGCATGAATTTCATGCAAAAGGTGTAAGAAATGGCTTGCCATTGGGTCTTATTTATAGCCCCCAAGGTAGTTATTTTACGGTAAGTTGTTCCTTTGGAACAACTTAATTAAGGTGTACCATGATACATGGCACATTATAAGCTTAAGTTGTACCATATGCATGGTACAACATAAGCTTAAGATATTCCCCCTTTATTAGCCATATGTCGCATGCACTTATGCATATATAATGCGACTTTCCCACTCATCCAGAGATCCTCTCCGCAAGGGAACAGATTCCCTTTGTACACGACTTCGTGTACGCGACGTTCGAGGTCCGTATTTCCTCGTACATCCCCCACAAGGGTGTACAAACGTCTTCCATATCCAACATCAACAACACTAATCAGCAAATAAGAATGGAAAACGCTCTCTCTTCTCCTCCTCGCGCTCCCAAGTGAACTCTCCAGGTCATCCGTGACGCCACATCACTCACACCAGATCGACTACCTTATTCCTCAATTGCTTCTATCGACGGTCCAAAATCTGCACAGGTTGATGGTTATATGTCAGGTCCGGACGGACTGTAATCTCAGAGAAATCAACCGTGTGCGACAGATCACTGACGTACCGACGTAACTGAGATACGTGGAAAACGTCGTGAACTCCCTCCAAAGATGGTGGCAGAGTGACGTGTGTCTATATTTCATATATTCACGCACGTTTTCTTTTGTGTTTCTCCGTGTTTTTCCGCCGTCTCTTATTCGTTTTCGTATGTTTTCCCGTTTTCTTTCACTTTTCTTTGTTTGTCCATGATTGCAGGGGATTGACCACGTAGGGGACGTTTAATGATGATATCCCAAGTCCCCGGAGCAACGGGAGAAGTCACGCGTGATCCAGGG
Source organism: Scilla litardierei (assembly GCA_030789695.1). NCBI lineage: Eukaryota > Viridiplantae > Streptophyta > Magnoliopsida > Asparagales > Asparagaceae > Scilla > Scilla litardierei. The sequence continues at coordinate 767,512,308 of CM061142.1, forward strand.
GGTCAAACGGCGAAGTATTCATCTTTCATCCCCTCACCCGGTCGGTTGGTCATCTCCAACCGATCGGGTGATGCACTCGTGCACCAACTGGTCGCTACCGCAGCTCACAAAGAAGTCACCCGACCGGTTCACAGACCGGTTCTGCGGGCGGCTGTTCTCTGTTTTCTCGAGCAGAATTCCAACCGATCGGGTGACTCTCACCCGATCGGTTCATCTGTAGCTGAAGAAGATGAGCTGAAGACACGGGCGTTCAACCGGCCGATTCACCCGACCGCTCCAAGATCCAACCGGTCGCTCAAGAACTCACCCGATCAGTTCATGTGATCGGGTGAAAACTCGCCGTTTTCTGATATTTATTTGTAACGGATCAACCGATCGGTTGACTTGTCAACCGATCGGTTGATGCGACGGCCTATATATAGAGCCCCTAGGGTTCCAGAAACGGGAGTTGCTGTTTTTCTACTGTTTTATTTCCTTGTGACGGCTGTAATTGTTACTCTTTTGTAAGTTTTTAGATCTTTCTCAAATTTTAGTATTATCTTTATGACTCTATCACTTTCGCATTGCAATTTTCCGATTACGATTCTAACGGTTAAATTTCATTTAGATTGCTTTTTCATGAATTTTTGTGAGTAGTTCCCAAATCTGGGATTTTGGTGGAAACCCCTTCGGGGGCTCTTCCCGATGCGTCCGTAGGGTTAGGAAATCGATAGGGAGTAGGAATCTAACGGTTACGCGGGGTGTTTCATTGTCATCGGCGGGAAAAAGACCGCCTTTGACCGTCGGGCCAAGGGGGAATAAACTTGGCGGTTGACTCCCTAGCCATAGCTCACACCCTTAGCGTTGACGTCGAATCCTAGCACGCGGGAGCGACATGATGAGATGTTGGGAGTTATCGTTGCGGGCTTAGTGCTTCCGGGATCGATCAGTGTTTATGGACACGGGAGTGCCCACTGATCGAATCCGGGAAGTCCGGTGTATCATCCTGGGCACCGACCGGAATATCGGGCCCATGGGACGCCGGTACCACTTTTAGAGGCAACGTCCTACCATTAGACCCTAATCCCGATCGCTATCCATACCCGTAGGCCGCGTCGGCGAGAGTCTCTCGTCGGGTTGGAAACCAAAGTCCCGGGTTTACTTTCTTTTCGTTCTTACGCTTTTATTTCCTTTCGTGACAACCATCCACCGATTCGGGCTAGCTCGCCCCTCGGGGTGATTTAAGTCCTACCTGACCCAAGCACAACCTCGCCTCCCTGAGTTCGATATTCCCGCACCCTACACTAACCGTGAAACTTGCGGTAAACGACACCGCGCCCATACCGTAAACGGGGCGCCGGTCAAGTTTATGGCGCCGTTGCCGGGGAGGCAACGTGCTTGATATTTTAGGATCTCTTGAACCCTCGTGTCTAGCTCACGTCCCTACCTCGCGATAATTTTCGCATTCTCCTTTTTCTTTTTCTTATTTGTTTTTCTTATTTTTATTTCTTATTTTTTCTGTTTCTTTCCCACTTGTCGCTTCACGGGTGTTTGTTGTTTTTCATGCGCAGGAGTTCAAGGAGTCTTGACGACTTGATTCCCCTCGATCCAGAGATTAACGCCACCCTTAGGCGTTTGGCCGCCGAGAAGCGAAGAAGGGAAGATCCCGAATCCATGGAGGAGAACACCCCACCTCACAAGTCTCTGCTGGAGTCACTACAAAAGAAAGGGTGGATATTAGCGGTTACTATAGCAGCGGTTTAAGAAACCGCCAAAAATTACTAACTTTTAGCGGTTACGGCCCGCTAGAACCTAACAAATGTTTTATAGCGGTTCGAAACCGCTATTAGATAAAAAGCAGTGACAAAAAAACACGTAGGAAGACATTGCTGAAGGGCGGGGGAAAAAAATTTCGTTACAGCGGGGCGAACCCGCTAGCATGGATGTTGTGACGGTTAAAGACCGCTATAAAAATTAATTTTTATACCAGTTTTCACCCGCTAGTAAAATGGACCGATTAATTAAAAAATTAACAAATTTGTGTCGGTTAGAAACCGCAAATAATGAGCTGCATAGACCTAGGGCACAGTTTTCTCCGGCATCTTCGAGTTCGTTCTTCTTTAACCCAATTTCTTGCGTGTTTGCTTTGAAATCTTCAATTTCTTCGAGCGGAACTGCAAATCGCTTCAATCAACTTCGAATTTTGATCTGCATCAAACGCATTTCTTCTGGCGATTTCTTCAAAGGCATCAAACATATTTTGATTTCTTCGAGTCGGTCTTAGTCTGCAAAATGCCGGAGAAAACTGCAAATCGCGGCGATCCCCTCAGGTATGTGATCAGTTCCCAAGTTTCTGACATGTTTTCAATTTTTTCAATCCTCACCGGGTTTCTCCTTTTTTTTCCGTAGTTTGTGCTCGTCGATTTCGTCAGCTTTTCTTAGCGATTGCCAGAGATCATCACCGACATCATCACCGTAAGCAAAAATAACCTACATTTATCTTGATCCGATCCCCATGAGTGATCCTTTGTTAGCTTATTCTTCTGATTTTTCGACTGATCTTTCCTTCAGGTTTTTCTTAGACGTTGTGCTCGCCAATTTGGTCAGGTTTTCTTAGCGATCGCCAGAAATCATCGCTAACATCATCGCCGTAAGCAAAAATAACCCCAGAGCACATGATTCCTTCTTTGCTTTTGCTATTAAAAATGGGTTCTTTTGGAATTTGGTTTATAGTGGATTATTAGTTTATATGAAGAAGCTCCATTTCAGTATAAAAATTGTTAGATAAGGTTGAGTTGTGGGAAAATGATTAGTTTTAAGCTTTGATCAATGATTAGTTTTAATTAAGTTATGCCTTAATCAAGTTAGTTTTTTTTATAAAGTGGGGTTTTAAATACAGATTCAGTAGGATGCTATATTGTCTTGAGTGTTTGTGTGGTTTTTTCTTTTTGTTTTTGTGTTTTAGTGGGTTAGGGTTAGGGTTACATTTTTATAGAGATATGTGCATAAATGGATTTGTGCATGCATGGATTAGATGTCGCTTCTAATACAATATGTTAACATTGTAGGAATCTGTGCATAAATGGATCAATAGAATTGCAATCTCAGTGTCTTCTGCAAGATATGGAAAATTCTTGTTCTCAATATGAAGGGTCTGAAGCTTTTGGCGGTATACAATTTGCATTGAACTTTATTTAAGTAGCAATTATGGTTCAATGTTGGATTGTTGTCTCCAAGCACTAAAAGTTTAAGTGCAATGATGCATACGCTATAAACAATGAGAATGGGACTTATGCGGCTTTTGTGTTTAGTGTAACTTTTAGAGTTTGATTTTCAAAATTCAATATTTCTATTGGCTATGTAGCTTTGAGTGCAATGCAAATTCTCTGCAGATTAAGGTCATTCAAGATTGATGCACATTGTCTACACTAAATATATTTTTATGAGTTCAGATTGATTTAGATATTTCTATGTGCACCTTGGAGTTCAATCCAGGTATGTAGCTTTTGAGTATAGCTTGTTATAGTTGTAGCTTCTATGTTTGCTCTTTTTTTTAAAAAGAATTTTTTTGAATTGGCCTTGTGTATGTTTTTTATTGTTGGTGATATATTGATGGGGTTATCTTCAATGCATGGTTGTGATGCTTGCAGAGAAGACCGAGAAGTATTTTCTCTTGCAACTTTAATCCCTTTTGAAACAATTTACTACAGAATATGAAGGGTCTGTCAAACATAAGCTATGCCCCGCGTACGATCACACTTGATCCTCTTATTATTTAAACAGTTGGTGATTTCCCTTGCTGCCCTCTCCATGTTGTTTGTCATTAAGGAAGATATATAGTTATATGATAGATATTGAATGCACTAAGTGGATCAGGAGGAGGACTCCCAACGAAAGTTAAATTGTTATGCTATCATCTTTTAGTAGTAATCTGTTACATAGGTCATTTGACAAATCTTGAACAACGTCATAAAAGACTTCCTTCTAGTGTTTGGAATAGTGCTTTTGACTTGTCTTATTCTACTTCAAGTTTGCTTACAATATTACTTTTTTAATTATACTTAAGAAAATAACATGACAGTTGTTAATTGTTGGTGCTTCCTATTACATGGAAAAATTTTCAATGGGTTGTACATACCTCGTTAAAAACTAAAAACTACTGCATATAAGCAATGTGTATGCATTCTAATTAATACACATATATAATATAAAATCACTACAGTAATGGCATTGTAGTGCCTTGGGCTTGATTTACGTAACAGCATGTGGATAAAGTTATGCATCCTTCTAAAGGAAAATGTCAGAATCAAATGAATGTGGCTCTACTTAACTGGAAATGGGATCTGATTCTGGATCACACTGATAATGCAGGAAAGCATGAAACTCAATGGGAATATGTTAGAGATGATGGTTTCTGATAAATAGATAGATATGGATGGATTCATCCAAAACTTAATCAATGCTCTGACATGGGAACCAAGCAAACTAGAAATGCATTGCATGATTGTCCCACTTATTTTGTTTGTTTGTTTCCTCTTTCATTTCCTTTTGGAACTGTTATCAAATCCTTATTTATCTTGTTTAAACGTGCACCCTCTCAGAGATGTCAGACATGTCATTGGCTTGTTATTCCTGTGTGCATGTGGGTTTGATTGATCCTCGTTTATATTGTAACTGGTGTAATTTGTGAATTTATTGCAGTTACATTTGGCAGGCAGCAGAGGGTGATGGTAGCCCTAATTAGTAAAGTAGATGCATTAGGCTGCGGAAACTGGAGTGGACCCTACCCGTACAGAGATGGTGTACATTGTTAACACGTTCCAGAGAGGACGGGTCTTATCCAAATGATTCTGCGAGAGAGATCTTTGTAAGTATAGATATGTAATTTTTGTTATAAAGTTCATAGTACAATGAAGATGCTCATATTTATCGTTGGACTATGATGCCGTTCAATTTTTGTTTACCATGAAAACTTTATGGAGCTTGCTGCACAGGTGTGAGGTGCCCAACATAGAAATGTCATCTGTGCTCAGTGCCCATAGCTGCATGAATCTGTATTGTGCATGGTCGATGTTTAAACATATACACATAAGTGTGTCTCTTTAAGGACCCACATACATATTATGGTGGGTTCTGGGTTTTGGAGAGGAGTCTTGTGGTCAATTTTCATATTTTTCTAGAAACAGTTCCTGGAGGAAAGATAATAGAAATTCATATTGAAGTTACCTTTTATTCTTTCAATTTTGAAATTCATATGAGAGTCTGATTAAAATTTGTTCAAGTGAAAAAAAACTGTCTAATTTCTTGCCATATTTTGATACTTGAAACCCGTGTGGATTCTATTTGGTTGTTGGTTGGTCAAATTTCTTGAATTAAGGAATTTGGGGCTGGATAAGAAATTTTGTTTTTGTGACAAGGATTTTTATTCCATTTTTCTTTGTTGGAATTGATGCAAATTCGTGAAGAACAATCAAGTTTATTTCTTGCTTGTTAAATGAGATGCGAATATCTCTGCACAATTTTATTTTGATATGATGTTTACTATTTATAGGGAATCATCAGCTTTAAACGTTTAGATTTTCTAGATGTAAACTAAACCTGTGATCAATATTTATTTCTGTATTTCTGGGTATTGCTTGCTTTTTTAGCATATGATCAATATTTATACCGAATCCCATCCTCATCTCTACTCTTTAGTAGCAGGTTATTGCTACATGTGCATTCGGCAAATTTTCTTTTAGATATATAACTTCCACTCACTATGCTTCCCTGGTCTCTAGAAGTTAATCTCATTCAAAATATCAATATGACCAAATTTCTGAAACACTGAATACCAAAGCAAAAATGAGAAACCTTATAATCACACGCTGTAAAATTGTTTCTTTCTACAAAATATAATTTTTTTTCCCATTTTGTCTATTTCTTTTCATTTCATTTTTGGTGAGAAGATAAAATGATTGTTCATGAAAATTCGTAGGAATTTGGCATTTTGGTCATAGTTTTATTCATTGATGCAAATCTGTAACCAGGCAAGTTCAAAATTCATCTGCAAGAATTGTGCATCCAATGGCATGACAGGTCACAAGTGTGAGGGCACAAAATGATTAACTCTAAGTGAGGGTTTGAGTTTTGAGATTTTAAAAGATACTATTGCTTCAATATGTATTTTATAAAAGATGGGGTAAACAAATTTGCTTCAATATGTATTGATCAATTGTTTATTGTACAGGAGAGCATTCGAGTATAGTCACAACATGAAGGAGTTGAGAGGCAAGGAAGAGATGATGTTGTGGCTCGTCTTCTTAGAGAAGATCACCCAGGTCGGATGGTTGGTCTTGGTTCAAGAGGCTCCCAATCTCGGATCTTCGGGACACAGAAGATTTGTTAGTGTAGGTCTAAGCTTGTGCTTTTGTATTAACTTTGTGTTAAAACAATCTCGGATCCTCCTTCATTAATTGTGTTAAAACCTTGTGCTTTTGTATTAAACAGTACCATGATGTGTGGTTTATGTAAAAACTCGGTTTATGTAAAGACTTTGTTTCTGTATTAATTTATCATGTAAATATTATAATGTTCGCATATTTTATTTTTTTAATAAATTAAATATTTTTGCAGCGGTTTAGAATTGCCACAAAATAAGTTTATGAATTTTTTTTAAAAATTATTTTACTCTTGTGGCGGTTCTTAACCGCCAGAAATAGTACAGTTGTGGCGGCTAAGAACCGCCACAAAACAAATTTCAGAACCTAGCCGTAAAATAAATTTCAGGTTTTAGCGGTTCTTAACAGCAAAAATAATATAATTTTACCAAATTACTTAACTGCGAGAAACATTTGTTGTAGCGGTTCGGAACCGTTTTAAATCATAGTTTCAGGCGGTTCCGTTGTAGCGGGTCCAAACCGCTACTAACGAGGTTTCTCACCATCTAATTTGTAGCGGTACCTTCAACCGCTTGAAAGTTTATTAGTGGAGGTTTCGAACCGCCAAAAACAGAATCGAGAACCGCTACTAACACCCGCCTTCCTTGTAGTGAGTACTCGATGCCATCCATCGAGTTAACTTCCGCCATCCGATCTCCAGCTATTGCGGCCCAAAGCTTTGAGCTGAAGCCGTCTCTAGTGACATGGATCCAACAGGACCAGTTTGCGGGTGCGCCCATGGAGGGCCCGATAGAGCACCTGGACTCCTTCTTGGAGAAGTGTGACACCTTCCGAATTAATGGTGTCACTACAGAGGCTATCCGTCTGAAGCTGTTCCCCTTCTCTTTGCGGGAAAAAGCCAAGCAATGGTTAAGGGGGAAGGACCCCAACACTTTCAACACCTGGGAGAAGCTCTCCAACGCTTTTCTGACGAAGTTCTTTCCTCCGGGGAAGACCATGAAGTTGAGGAGTGAGATCTCCTCCTTCTCCCAGGCCAGCCACGAGTCCTTGCATGAAGCTTGGACGAGATATAAAGAGATGCAAAGAAGATGCCCTCACCATGAGCTTCCGAAGTGGCAGATTATCAATCTGTTCTACAATGGGTTGAGGGATGACCTTAAATCTTCTATGGACGCCGCGGCTGGGGGTTCCTTCATGTCTCGAAGCGAGGAAGATGTCGAGAATATTCTGGAAAACATGGCATCCAACAATGAGCGGTGGTGTGACGAGAGAGCCACACCAAGAACTGGGGGTATACACAGAGTCGAGGACGTCGACAAACTTTCAAGCAAGTTCGACTTGCTTTCGACCCAGATCTCCGCACTGATGGTAGGAGCCGGTGGGGCCGGTACACAGCAAGTTTCTGCGGTAGAGTCCGAATTCCTTGGGGAATTCGACGGTGGTGACATCTCACCACCGTTGGATCAGGCGAGCGCACTATTTTACAACCCCACGGGGAATGCGCCATATCCGCCAAGGACAAATTCCAACCCGGCCTACTCTCCCAACAACCGGAACCACCCGAATTTCAGTTACCGGCCACCATTTCAGCCCTCGCCGCCTCAGCAGCCGCAGCAACAAATTTATCAGCCGGCTAGACCACCGCAGAATCAGGGTCAGCAGCAACTGTTTCAGCAGCAACCTCAGCAACAAACTTATGCCCCCAGGAATCAGCAGCCGTTCCAGCAGCAGCAGTATGGCCAACAGAGGGCCGTCTCTCCGGCTGAGTCTCTCTTGACTCAATATATTACCAACCAGGAGAGGATCAACCAAAAGCTGGAAATGGGCCAGCGGACCCTCACGGACCAAGTAACCCAGCTGGGGTTACAGGTGGCGAACCTTGCAAGGTCACAAAACCAATTGCCGCCACAACCGGAGGTGAACCCGAGGGGAGCAACACAAACATCGGCACTCGTGCACGAGCACGCGAATGTGTCCGCTATCGTTCTGAGAAGCGGGACACAAATCCCTACTAGAGTGCCTCCTAGCAACCCAGAAGCACCATTGGTCGTTGAGAGACCGACTGAAAAATTAAATGACACCGGTGCTTCGTCATCAAATCCCATGACTCCGGAGGGAGTGTCTGAAGAAGAGAAGAAGAAGGAGGAAGAGAGCCCAAGAGTGTATAAACCCGTTGTGCCATTTCCACAACGGTTGGCTCAGGCGAAAATTGATGAGAAATATGGGAAGTTCTTCGCCATGGTCAAGGACCTAAGCCTGCAAATCCCCTTCTTGGAGGCAATCGAGACAATCCCCTCCTATGCAAAATTCTTGAAAGATTTGGTGACCAAAGGGTCAAGAAAAGAGAAAGTGGTGCTGACGGCGAAATGTAGCGCTCTTATCCAGAGGGATAACCCACCGAAGCTCAAGGACCCGGGGAGCTTCTCTATTCCTTGCACGATCGGGGCTGTGAAGATTAATCGTGCACTCGTCGATCTAGGAGCGAGTGTTAGCTTGATGCCCTTGTCGATGTACAGAAGGATAGGAATGGCTGATTTGGAGCCCACCGGGATGACCCTACAACTAGCTGACCGGTCGGTCAAATATCCGGTGGGAATTGTTGATGATCTCCCCGTGAATGTGAGAGGGGTGCATGTGCCTGTGGACTTTGTAGTCATGGACATGCCCGAAGACGCACACACCCCCATTATCCTGGGACGGCCTTTCATGGCCACTGCTGGCGTTCTTATAGATGTGAAGAACGGAAAACTCTCCTTGAACGTCAGCAGAGAGAAAGTTGAGTTTGACCTGGGACTATCCATGAAGCACCCCGACCCTCCTGATGACCTCCGGTGTAATTTGCTTGAGATAGAAGAAGAAAAGGCTGTAGAGGAGAGCTCCTGGGAGATTCTCCTGAGAAACCCCCCCGATGACCTGGGGAATTCTGAAGATGAAGAAGGCCCCGAAGACAAAGAAGCTGCTGGAAGACCGAGTGCAGCGAGAACGACCCCTCCCGGGTTCCCCAAGGTTCCTCCTGTGAGGATAACGGGGAAAGAGCTCACGGACCTCACTAAAGACGAGGTCCGAATCCTGAAGAAGATGGCGGGAAGCGCCAACACCAAGGAAAAGCCCTCGGATCTCAAGAACAAAGGGGGGGGTGGTCGAGCAAGTATTTTTCCAGCCGCTGACTACCCCGAGCGCCTTCAGCTCCAACAAGGAAGAGATGCCTAAGTTTGGGCATCACCCGTATCAGCCACCATGAGCATCTCTTGCGGGCGTCGAGCCAACGACGTTAAACAAGTGCGCTTCATGGGAGGCAACCCATGTTCTGAACTTTTTCTCAAATTTTTAGCGTTATTTTTTACTTTATTTTATCTATTTCTATAAATAAAATCAGCCGCGAGAACATCCGTTCGGGGACTTAATCAAATTTATTGGTTTTTGCAGGAAACAAGCCCCAACCGATCGGGTGATAACTCACCCGATCGGTTGGGATGTATCAGATACATGCCGAGATCTGTCCCTGAATAAACCGATCGGTTGAGTAATGAAGAGACCGGGTGGAAGACCGGGTGAGCTGGGGAGAACTTTCTGAAATTTTTGGGGAATATCAACCGATCGGTTGAGTTCATGCACGATCGGTTGACACGACCGGGTGAGCAGCCCTAAGTTCTCGGGAAAATTGTGTGGAGCGGCCAACCGGTCGGTTGAAAAGTCAACCGATCGGTTCGCTTGTAGCATTTCTTCGGCAAAATTTTTGACCTAATCGTCAACCGATCGGGTGACAAGTCACCCGATTGGTTCGACTTAAAACCCTATATAAACCCCCCCGACACCCGCTCGTTTCCATCTCGCCCGATCGCAAAAACCCCCAAAATCCGCCGTCGTTTCGCCTTCCCCTCTTCGCCAACAACCGATCTTCACTCCCCCACGCCCTCTACTCCTCCATTACTCCCACTCTCCACCTCCTTCATCAACCCCTCCATCATCTACACCCTCTCTCTCCTCCCATTCCGAGATTTTGACCTAATTTTCCCCCAAACCACCCCCATTTCGAAAATTATTGCCGAAGGAGTTCGCCGCGGCTCCAAGCTTCTCTCGCTGAACAGTGAGGGGACATCAACGAGCAAGCTCCACCACTGCAATTGGGTAAACTCGCTCCTAAGCCTATTTTATACATTTGCCCTACTTATTGTGCTTGCTCGTTTGTTTGTATTAGTGTGCATCCACGATTTTTGCACTAATTCTTGCTCACACTCACACACATTGCTAAAGATAAGGATAAGGGAAAGGGTATCATGCGGGAAGAGGAGCCGTCTCGAAAAAGACGAAAACAAACACGCACCCCTTCCCATACACGAGCACTTACACTTGGCCCTCCTCCGCCTGTTGTCCCCCCTGTGGACCCAATGTTGGGCCCGCACGAGTATATTTTTCAGAACCAGGAGCACAAAGATTTTTACCGTAGGCTTGATGCTCGAGGGCATCTATCCACTAAGTTCCCGCACGCACGTACACTTGTCGATCTCGGTGTCTTCACCGAGGTCGAATCTCTTTTCGCTAACTTAGGATGGTTGGCCTTTCTTAATGCTCATGCATTATCCTACCCGGCGCTCACACTCGAATTCCTCTCCACACTTACTTGGGAGTCCGGGTCGATCATTAAATTCAGGGTGCGTAACCGTAGTGTCACCACGAATCTGAGCACGATTAACGCTATATTTGGTTTCCCCAATCTCGGGGATGATTCCATCCGACACTACGGGTACACGCCCGAGTTTGATGTCGATCAATTCTGGTTCCGTCTCACTTTGATCCGTGATTACCCTCGAGGAAGGGCCAAGGCCTCCTCCATCATTCATCCCGTGTTTCGTTTAGCCCACAGGATCATTTCATCTGCATTCTTTCCTAGGGACGAGTCTGGTACTGTGACTATCCCTGACCTTTTTATCCTTTGGGCCATGACTTTTCCTTTTGTCCGGGATGATGATGGAGTCAGCTTCAGAGCCCCTACCGTCCCCATCCATAGTAGCGATTGGCTTGTTTACAAGCTACTCGAGATCAGCCGGGCCGGGAAGGGGAAGTTCTGTTGTGGGGGTATCATCACGATCATATGCTCTCACGCCCAATTCAATATCACCATCCCCAATAATCTTCCAGCTGCAGCAGGACCCTCACATCTCGATATTGATGTCCTGCGGCACATCCACATGATCAAGCCCTGCTCGGATGGCCGCTTCATATTTCATTATGGCCACCCCCCAGCCCCTTACACCATTCTGCCCAACCCCGCTCGCATGACCATTGCTCTCGTGGGAGATTGGACTTTCCCTCCTGATCCCGACTTCTTTGCGGGGTTGAATCTTCCTTTCCTTCCTGCAGGCGCCCGCAGATCACCGTCCCCTGCCGCCCACTTAGGCGAGCAGGATATTCCTGTGTCTGGGGGAGACTTAGGGGCTGTCCCGAGTCGTCCTGTTTCTGCTCCGGGACCGATCACGTCTGAGCACCTCCTTGCGGCCATTTCTGGCCTTGTCTCCTGTGCCGGCATGACCACTGCCACCGGCACCTCTTCGACCTTACCTGACGGCACCACCTCTGCCTCGCGTCAGTCTACATCTTTTAGTCGCCGTCAGGTATCTGCCCGTCTGGGGCTTGAGAGGGAGGTCGCTGCCCTTCGTGAGCTCGCCATGTCCTCTATTTCCTCGGACCCATCACCATCCTCCTTTCTTACTCACCCACGTTTCCTCGCACTTGAGAGGAACGTGGCCGCCATTCTCCGCCTTCTTACTCATATCCACGGACCACCTCCACCTTCACCACCTCCACCTTCACCACCCAGGCGATCTTCTCCTCCACCCACCCACACTTCTCCACATCCATCACCCCCCTCACCCAATTCTTCTCCTCCCTCTTCACATCCCATCCCGGCATCCACTTCACCCCTCCCGACCACTTCCACCGCACTCACGCTACCTCCATCCTCCTCCGTCACTCCATACGTGCGCCGGAGGAAATTACCGGTACGCTCCAGATCCCTCCCACCACCTCCCACTACCGTCACAACCACATCTACTTCCTCCATTTCTATTCCTCTCACCACAGCCTTGATCGCCTTCCTACCACCACCACCCACCACCACCGACACTCCTCCCATTGTTCACACCACCACTGCCCCTATACCTTCACCTCATTCCCCACTTCTCCGCACACCCCCTGCCTCCCCCGACCACCCATCCACACCCTCTTCCGAGGAAGACAAGGACTCACCTTCTGCTGCTTTCTGATTTCCCCTCTTTTGTTTTTGACTCCCCCTTGCACATATCTGGATTTCTTTGATCATATCATTTCGCTAGCACTTTCTGGTCTAGCTTGGGGGACGTCTGTTTTGGTGCGCTGTCGTGTTTTGTCTGTTTTTCTCATTTGTGTGTGTGTGCTTGCTTTTCACTTTTTGAGTGTCGTGTCACGTGATTTTATTTTATTTTTATTTTCGTATTGTTTGATTTTGATTTTGATCTTTCTTTCTTTTTTTAGTTTCATCTGTGTGTTTTCCTCGTTTTCATTTCTTTTCGTGTCTGTGCGTATTTCCCCCCCATTTTCATTGCCCTCCCGTACTCACTCATATTGCATTGAGGGCAATGCAAACTTCAGCTTGGGGGAGTCGCACTTCGTGCGTCATTTGTGTTGTCTTTCTACGTTATTTAAGTCGTTTTCCATCGTGTTTTTCTTTTTTTTCTTTTTCCTTCTTTCTTTAGCTCTTTCTCCTAGAAATGAATCCTATGATGAATCTCCACAAAGTCACACACACACCTAGCACTGCACCGACAATCGCACTCACTAACCCTAGGATTTCGAGTCCTCTTGCATTTCACGCATCGTGGGTCCACTTAGCTTTTTGTGAGTCGTGTGTCGTGACTAGCATTTGGTGTGCTTCTGCTTTGTGATTTTACTTTATATACCTGTCCAGGAATGACCCCTAGATTATCATGCTTCGATATTGAATATGCGGTATTTGCTTCTAATGTCTGCTTCTATATGCATGCTATATATATATCGTATACTTCATTTCGCATGCGTCGGGATTCCACAACTAAGGACTAGGATAACCCATTTAGCCTGAGCTCTATTTAGCAAGAATAGTCGCCTTTGCCCGAGTGTTTAGATTTCGACTTCTTTTTTGTTTTACTTGGTGCAAATCCCCTCGTCGTGTACCGTTCTCCCACTTGGGAGAGTACACAAGTGTATAGCCAAAAACCCAAAAATCCAAAAAAAACGGGAGAAAAGAAATGAAAAACCCAAAAAGAAAAGAAAAGAAAAAGATTGTATAGCGAAAAAGCCAAAAAATATGCAAATACCCAAAACCCAAAAAAATTCCAGTGTGAATATTTTCCTACTTGCCGAGAATAAAGGGAAGGCGAGAATTTGCACCGAGTGTTCTTCTCCACATCATCTCAACCTCCGTCGTTATCGAAAACGCTTGGCTTAGGAGCTATTTAGCTTGTATCTAAGCTATAGTGGCGTGATTTCCTTGACCCTAGTTGTGGAGTCCCCGATGCATGATACGCTTCTTTTCCCACTCTTCTCATGCATGCTTGAACTTATATTCGCCGCTTAATTCAATTCGGATCGATATTTTGGGTCATTTCTTGGATTTGTGTATATCGAGCCTCATTGCACATCGTAGAAAGCTTCACCATTTGCTAGCACACGACCACGCTCACTCACGCTTCACTGCGTGGACCCACGACACTTATTTGGACTCGCTTTCCTAGGTTTAGTGGTGTGATTTGGCGTTTGCTTGCTTGGTGTGTCGTTTTTGATTTTGATGGCTCTGATGGACGATCTAGGGCTTAGAGTTTTCTTTTTTCTTTCTTCCTCTCTATTTTTCCCTTCCGAGCTCCTACTCTCACTCGTCTTCCTCGAGGACGAGGAAGAGTTCAGCTTGGGGGATTTTGACGTGCGTCTATATTTCATATATTCACGCACGTTTTCTTTTGTGTTTCTCCGTGTTTTTCCGCCGTCTCTTATTCGTTTTCGTATGTTTTCCCGTTTTCTTTCACTTTTCTTTGTTTGTCCATGATTGCAGGGAATTGACCACGTAGGGGACGTTTAATGATGATATCCCAAGTCCCCGGAGCAACGGGAGAAGTCACGCGTGATCCAGGGGGTCAAACGGCGAAGTATTCATCTTTCAGCCCCTCACCCGGTCGGTTGGTCATCTCCAACCGATCGGGTGATGCACTCGTGCACCAACCGGTCGCTACCCGCAGCTCACAAAGAAGTCACCCGACCGGTTCACAGACCGGTTCTGCGGGCGGCTGTTCTCTGTTTTCTCGAGCAGAATTCCAACCGATCGGGTGACTCTCACCCGATCGGTTCATCTGTAGCTGAAGAAGATGAGCTGAAGACACGGGCGTTCAACCGGCCGATTCACCCGACCGCTCCAAGATCCAACCGGTCGCTCAAGAACTCACCCGATCGGTTCATGTGATCGGGTGAAAACTCGCCGTTTTCTGATATTTATTTGTAACGGATCAACCGATCGGTTGACTTGTCAACCGATCGGTTGATGCGACGGCCTATATATAGAGCCCCTAGGGTTCCAGAAACAGGAGTTGCTGTTTTTCTACTGTTTTATTTCCTTGTGACGGCTGTAATTGTTACTCTTTTGTAAGTTTTCAGATCTTTCTCAAATTTTAGTATTATCTTTATGACTCTATCACTTTCGCATTGCAATTGTCCGATTACGATTCTAACGGTTAAATTTCATTTAGATTGCTTTTTCATGAATTTTTGTGAGTAGTTCCCAAATCTGGGATTTTGGTGGAAACCCCTTCGGGGGCTCTTCCCGATGCGTCCGTAGGGTTAGGAAATCGATAGGGAGTAGGAATCTAACGGTTACGCGGGGTGTTTCATTGTCATCGGCGGGAAAAAGACCGCCTTTGACCGTCGGGCCAAGGGGGAATAAACTTGGCGGTTGACTCCCTAGCCATAGCTCACACCCTTAGCGTTGACGTCGAATCCTAGCACGCGGGAGCGGCAGGATGAGATGTTGGGAGTTATCGTTGCGGGCTTAGTGCTCCCGGGATCGATCAGTGTTTATGGACACGGGAGTGCCCACTGATCGAATCCTGGAAGTCCGGTGTATCATCCTGGGCACCGACCGGAATATCGGGCCCATGGGACGCCGGTACCACTTTTAGAGGCAACGTCCCACCATTAGACCCTAATCCCGATCGCTATCCATACCCGTATGCCGCGTCGGCGAGAGTCTTTCGTCGGGTTGGAAACCAAAGTCCCGGGTTTACTTTCTTTTCGTTCTTACGCTTTTATTTCCTTTCGTGACAACCATCCACCGATTCGGGCTAGCTCGCCCCTCGGGGTGATTTAGGTCCTACCTGACCCAAGCACAACCTCGCCTCCCTGAGTTCGATATTCCCGCACCCTACACTAACCGTGAAACTTGCGGTAAACGACACCGCGACCATACCGTAAACGGGGCGTCGGTCACAGAGCAAGGCGGTAGGCCACTGCTCCCATGCGCTCAAGCACATCGAAAGGTCCAAAATACCTCGGACTCAGCTTTCCCTTCTTCCCGAAATGAATAACTCCGCGGTTCAGAGAAATCTTCAGGAAGATGTGATCTCCTGGCTTGAACTCCAACGGTCTCCTCTTGGCATCAGCCCAATGCTTGAAATGATCATGTGCAACTCTGAGCTTCTCCCTGATGTCTCTCACTACATTCACAGCTTCCACTATCATCTCCGGACCCAACAGCTCCCGATCTCCAATGTCATCCCAGCTCAGTGGCGATCGACATTTTCTCCCATATAAGGCAGCAAACGGCGCCATGCCAATGCTTGCCCGGTAGCTGTTGTTGTATGAAAACTCCACCAAGTGAAGATGGTCCTCCCAAGATCCCTTCAAATCGAGCGTACAAGTTCGCAGCATATCCTATAGAATCTGAATAGTCCTCTCGGACTGGCCATCGGTCTGCGGGTGGTACGCCATGCTGAAACTCAGACTCGTACCCAAATTCTCCTGCAAACTTCTCCAGAACTGAGATGTGAACCTCGAGTCTCTGTCAGACACGATGCTCACGGGGACTCCATGTAAGCGTACGATCTCCTCTAGATATTTCCTCGCCAAGACTTCCGAAGACTGACCCACTCGGAAGGGGATGAAATGCACAGACTTAGTCAACCGATCAACGATCACCCAGACTGCATCGTTCTGTTTCGGGGTCCATGGCAAACCAGTCACGAAATCCATCGTAATATGTTGCCACTTCCACTTCGGAATAGGAAGCGGTTGTAGCAATCTAGCCATACGATGGTGCTCAGCCTTCACCTGTTGGCATATCAAACACTTGGCAACGCTCCGTGCCATACTCCTCTTCATGCCAATCCACCAGTAATTCAGACGGAGGTCCTTACACATCTTGGTGACACCAGGATGTATAGAATAAGGCGAGCTACGAGCCTCGCTCAATAGCTCCCCACGAACATCACCTGCAGGTATGCAGAGTCTGCTGCCGTACCACAGCGAACCATCCTCATGAATCACGAACTCCGTCCGTAGTCCGGCTTCAACCTGCCTCCTGATCCTCTGTAGCTTCGGATCTCCTGCATGTGCTGCCTTGATTCAATCCATGATAATGGACTGAATCTGCAAATTCATGAAACCACACCAGGTAAGACGACCTCTAAATCCATCTCTTTCAGCTCCTGCTGAATCCTCCAGTCGGCAGTATGCATCATCGCAGTAGGAAGTCTACTCAAAGCATCGGACACCACGTTCACCTTCCCTGGGTGATACTGCAAGTCTATCTCATAGTCAGCCATGAGCTCTAACCATCGCCTCTGACGCATGTTGAGCTCCTTCTGCGTAAAGATGTACTTCAAGCTTTTGTGATCGGTGAAAATCTTCACGCTCGCACTCAGCAAGAAGTGCCTCCAGATCTTCAGTGCAAATATCACCGCTGCCAATTCCAGATCGTGCGTCGGGTAATTATTTTCATGAGTCCTCAACTGACGAGAAGCGCATGCGACCACGTGGCCATGCTGATGCAAGACGCATCCAAGGCCCTTCCCTGATGCGTCACAGTATGCCTCGAAGCCTCTGTCCTGATCCGGCACCGTCAGAACCGGCCTCATCTTCAAGATACTGAAAGCCTCCTCACAAGATTCTGACCAATGAAACTCCACGTCTTTCCTTGTCAGCTTCGTATCGGCTCTGCATTCCTCGAGAAATCGAACTTAAGATGGCCCGGAATCCTGAATACCGCCTTCTCACTGTGGCATTCAAACAGAGCGTGGAAGTCTCCCAGCAATTTGATGCCAAGAACGACATCAAAAAAGCGATAGATCATGGGCAATGCAATCTAATAGTTCATGTCCACTGACCACCAAAGGGATCGATCGACAACCCAGATTCACTGTCACCACTCCATTCCCTGTGGCGATATCCCAAGACTTAGGGAGTTTATGGGTGGAAATGGAGTGTCTTGTTACAAACCTCCGGGATAAGATGCACAGGGATGCACCGGAGTCGAATAAGGCCAATGCCGGGTGAGCGGACACTAGAGTGGTGCCTAAGGTATAAAAGAACTAAGGTCCAACAAGACTACTCTAAAAAACAAGACAATCAAACAATACTAACAAAGTCTAACTATGAAATGAAAGACTGGATCTGAAAAAAATACCTGCAATAACTCCATCCACGTCTTCAGCTTCGTCGGCTGTCATGGTGTACACCGGCCTCCGGAATTACATTGCCTGCCGAAACATCTGCTCCTGTGGGACCAAGGGTGGTCTGCGGACATCAGCTCCTCTCTAAAACGGGGCAGGCGCACAACTCTGAACTGAAACTGGCGCTCCGCTCTCCACATGGAGATACCTCAGGCAATCTCTAGTAACGTGTTTGGCAGTTCCACATGCCAGACACAAACCCAGCTTCTTCCTGCAATTAGCCTGAACATGCCCCGGCTTGCCGCAGAAGTGACATGGGCCCTTGTTCTGACTCTGCACGGGTGCTCCAGGCCTCTTGAAGGGCACTGCCTGAATTGGTCTCACTGCAGATCTAGTTGCTGGCCTGAACTGCTCTACTGGTCGGTTCCCTCGCAGTAGCGGTGGTGGTGCAGTCAGAGGAGCCTGGGTAGCATGGCAAACTGGTGTGCCTGTTCGACCAACCGATACTGCACATCTAACATCTCTCTCATAACGTCCAACAATTGGCGAAGCTCGCCACCTTGGCCGTTCGTGGTCCCGTCAGCTGAAGGTCCAACTCGAGCTTCACGTCCTCCCACCATCCTAACGACAGGAAAAACACAACTTAGACTCGCACACACTACTGGATAATAATAAAAAGAATGTTAGTACTTCTATCGTTCCGAACTTTTTGCAGAAAAAAGGACCTGCATGGGCCACCACTAAAACCTGTCACGCCCCGCTTCCCAAAACTATGGAGGTGAAGCGTGACTAAGGCCCGCTTAGGCCGGAGCTGTGAAGCTCGGACCCAATAAGCGTCTGTGTGGTACTCCAAGACGAAGGAACAGGTCCCTGCAGATAAGTACGGAACAACAAAATTACTAAAAGAGATGCATTCATTTTATTTCAACAGATATCCAGAAAGTACGGGGAGTCTAAACAAAAAGCCAACACGGCTACAAACAGCTGAAAGTAAACTAATGGTGCAAGCACCCAACCTAGACAGAAAGTAAACGGTGCTACGCACCCAACTAAGCTACAGTAAAACCTCTGAATCAGCAACATGAAGATCTCTAGCTCTGGTCCTCCTCGGGCACATACTCTGGATCGACGTCCTCCGGCTCTACGTACTCTGGCAGGTCCGCCTCGTCTGCGTGCTCTGGCTCAACACCTGACGTACAGCACCCAAAAGAAAGGAACTGTACGTCAGGTAAAGTCTACAAAAGAGGGTTAGACTCTACTGCAAGTGTACCGAACTATTAAACAACGATTTACTGGTTGATTAATATGCTGGGGTTATAACAGAGTGACGAAAGAAAGTAAACGTAGGAGGAAAGTAAAACGTAGCAAGCAGTACTCGTAGCGTGTGCTACCGACTACGGGGCCAACCTAAACAGGTCGTGACAATACGTGACAAGACAAGCAAGACATGACAGGACAAGACAAGACAAGACACATGTGACTCGAAGGGTTCACGCCTTACGGTTCGAGGAGAATCAGACCCTCTTTCTGTGTGCATGCTCAACCCTACCCCAACCCAAGTGCTCAAGACAAGACAAGTCCGTACAAGGGATCACTCGGAGACTGCCCTATTGCCCGCAGGCTGTGTATCCATACAAGGGATCACTCCGAGAGTGCCCTATTGCCCGCAGGCTGTGTATCCATACAAGGGATCACTCAGAGAGTGCCCTATTGCCTGCAGGCTGTGTATCCGTACAAGGGATCACTCAGAGAGTGCCATATTGCCCGCAGGCTCTGTATCCGTACAAGGGATCACTCAGAGAGTGCCCTTTTGCCCGCAGGCTGTGTATCTGTACAAGGGATCACTCAGAGAGTGCCCTATTGCCCGCAGACTGTGCAAAACAAGACACGACGTGACATGACAGGGATAGTTCTTCTAGGGGGTCCATACGCACGCACACACAAAATAACCCTACTGTGTCCAAAGTTGTTGTTGTTACGCTTAGACTTTGTCGTCAAGTCTAAGTCGTCAGGGCGTCCCGGACGCTATCATTTCATGTCCGGTTCTATTTGTTCACAGTCTAATAGTTCTAGTAGTTTAAGACCAAGGCACGGCCAAAAGCGCAAGTGAGTACACTTGCATGCGGTGGCGAGTGTGTCGTCCGTCCAGGGCGTTTCGTCCAGGCGTCGCGTCCGCGGTAGTCCGTCTGAAACAGTGTCATGGCGACAGTGTCAGGTCGCAATTTCCATCAAATCCTATTAAGGTTTGTTTCTAGGTTATCGGGGCTATCCTATTTGTCAACGTCACATTTTGGTGTTTCGTTTAGCCTAAATCGACCACTACCCTATATGCACAGAAAAGTTGTCCGACGGTCGATTTCTACAGTGACATCGTTTTACTGGTGCGAAAAATTAAATTTAATTATCGTTGTCCGATTTTATTTAGGGTTCAGTTTTGCTACGGTGTGGGTTTGCTACGAGTTAGGGTGGACCAACCTCTCCGGTGTCTGGAGTAGAGCGAAAGTAGTGTCTGAACAGTAAGAGATCAGCGTCGTCTATGGCGTCTCGGCTACGGGTAGCGTAGCCAGACACGTTCCAGTAGCGAACTGAACGTGAGGGCAGCGACAGGAAAAGCGGACAGCGATGACGAGCCCGGTAGCGGTCTCTAGGAGTCATTGGCGGCGTCAAGAGTCCGTGAAACAACGAGCAAGTAGGAGTAACGGCCAAAACAGTGAGCAACGGGAAAACATCGGCAACGGAGGAGAAAACAGCGAGCACGGAGGCAGAAACATCGATACGACGTCACCAGAACACGGCAAGAGGGGCAGCGCATCGGAGCGGTGGTCGTGCGACATCGGAGCAGAGATTCGAAGCGGCCAAGCGCTGGAAAAACCCCAACAGCTGCGAGCTGCGGTTGTGCAAGGGAGAGACAGCCCCAGGCCGTCGATCGCCGATCAGGAGAGGCTCTGGCATTCGTCAGTGATTAGAACACGTGTAGCAGCAGCCGTCGGGCTACTGCTATGGTTGCTGCGATGAAAAACCGCCCGTCGGCGGCTGTTGCGGGCTAGGGCGGCGGTGTACGGGGTCCCCGGGCGGCGACCGACGAGTGGTCGGCGGTTGCTCAGTGGTGCAACGCCGGAAAAGGACAGCGGCAGTAGCTGTGAGTTGTTGCCGTCGCTGCAGAGTGAAAAACAACCGGCAGCGGTCGTACGGGTGGCCGCGATCGGAGACAGGACGCCGGGGTGGCTGTCGGAGGCGAGTTGGCCGCCGGCGTGGGTTGAAGTGAGAGGGAGGAAGAAGAAGTCGGGGGGGTGGTGGTTTTGATGCGGTGGCTGTGAAAGCCCTAGGGCTTCTGTGTGTACGTAGGGTAGGGTTAGGTTTAGATGTTTAGGGTTATTAAAATACTTTTATTTGCTAAGTAAACATAGGATATAGGGTAAACGTGCGAGGGGGTAAGAGAGATAGGGAGTGGACTTAAGGGAAAAGGAACATGCACTTAACAGATGAATCAATCACCTTGATACGTAAGCGTATCCCAAGGGATTTGCTAAAATCAGATTTAAAATTTGAAAATCAAGTGATTAGGGCTAAAAAATCAACGGTCGAGATTTATCCGGGTGATATCTTTCGCCTCGGGCGTCAGAAAAATAATCCGAAAATACTGGGACGACTGTGGAGACGAGACACCCAGATCTAAGGAGCCTGATCGTGCACTACGTCTATCAAAAATTTACGTAAAACCGGAAACTGTGTTTTAAGTCAAAAGACTAAAACGCCCCTACCACTCCAAGTCGTTTCGCGAGAAAATGAGCCGTGAAATGACGTTCCCAAAAATTACTATAAAATTCTACACTCTCATACGGTCACATCGGCATAATACATCGCATGTATCGGAATCCAGAAATCGCCAAATAAACTACGTGCACGATAAGGCACGTGCACACAGAAAATCCATAAGGTCGGAAAGCGACCGTTACAAAAGATTTAAAGAACATACCCAGAATCTCAACCCTAGGACGGACAAGATGTACTGCACCGGCTTCTTACGCTCCTCGTAGCCGAACCACCTTGACTCGATCCACCCGAGACACCTTGCACCTTCGAACTGATCCACCCGAGCCGACATCCGCCTCCGAGCCGATCACTTGCGGTAGAAGATTTCACTTGAGCAGACCCGCATCTTAGACGTCTGGATCCGAATCCAAAACCCCCTTCGTAGTCTTGCTAGGACTCGTCGGGAGAATAGTAAGAAGAGCGGAAGAATAGTTTAAGTCGTAGATCGAGCTTGCTCAAAATTCGGAGCTACTCGATCGAAGACTTGGTGTATTTTTTAACGAAGAGAGTGCACCCCTATTTATATAGGGAGTCGGCACCACTCTCTTCGTTGCACGCAATGTGGGACAAAGATTAAAGAAGAGCGATTTAATTTGGCTAATTGAAGTTTAGTAAGCCTTTCACAAAGGCTAACTTCAACGAATTAAATCTCTTCATCCATTAAACTTTAGAGACCAAACAAGCTATCATTTTGAAGGGCTTCGAATAGTGAACGCGTAGGAATGAACGGCGACGAATTCCGACTTTGTTTGACCCCTCAAACAATTGCCCAAAGGTGCGCAAAAAGTCAATTTTCGTAGCCGTCAAAAGAGTTTCAAAAAACCTAATAAACTTAAGTTGCTGTCACGCCCGCTAGGCTTAGCGGGCACGACTGCCTAAGGCTATGTTCGAACCCAAGTTGGGCACGCCCGGGGCGGGTGGGCGGCTCGCTGGACATCGGGCGTGCCCGCTGTTTCCAGTGGGCCGCACCCGCTGAACACAGTGGGCGCATGGCCCGCTGGTTCAGCGGGTTGTGCCCTCCTCTCCTTGCGGTTGGACCTGTTTGCCCAAGTGGATCTAACCCACTTTTGCCTTGACTGTTTTTGCATTTTCGGGCTCGTTTGAGCTCCTTTTTGGACGCGGTTTGAACATATGTTTAGACCGGGACGATCCTGTCAACCAGGTAACTCTTTCTAATTCTTTTGTTCCTATAAATATTGTCGTAACCAATTTACGACACGTTTACTCTTGTTTGCATCGGATGCAACATTGTCTGCATCTACGACTTAGTCTCACAACTAGCTTGTGAACTTAACTATTCCATTTAATCGAATAAATTCCTCTTATTTATCTTGTTATTACTAAGACACGAATACTACTCGGTGTGAGACCCTACAGCCTGACCTTACTACAGGTTAGGGCTCAAAACCCCTGGACGATGGTCACCACGAACAGCAGTTATCGTCCCTGTTTTAGAATCATCATAACGTGATCGACCCATTGACAAAAGTATCATTGGGTTCACTTTGACTGTGTCAGTGATGAATACCGTTAGCTATAGTCCCTTCGTCAAGACTGTGTCTCTATTGGCCTAGGGTACGGTTTACTGTCAACTCCATTAAATAACATTGGTCAGTATACGACGGTCTTTGTTGTATTCACGTTGTATATCTTACAACGTACCCCAACCGAGGATTAACACAAAGACCGTACTGAGCCTGTGACACTAAATTCCCTTTAACGGAAGAGACGAATCCCATATTAGTCATCTATTCTCCTCGAGAGCTTCAGGTGTAACCCAACCTAAGATCTTTCAGTAGGCCTAGACTCGAAGATAGATCATAGGTCTAAGCGACACTGTTCACTCACAGGTTCCTACAAATAACTTCATGTCTTAAGGACCAGCTTACATATCATCACCCTAGAGTTATTATAGACAGTTTAGTTAAAGTTAACCATTTAATAACTCTAAGTTGGTCCTTCAGTGAACTCATTCTCCAATGAGCACCTTTGTCTCTTCTCCGACTTCACCAAGTCGAATGTCTAAGAGATCATCAGTATCCTAAGGGAAGACAAAGACACAGTGGTCTATCCGATGTGTCGATATCCAGTTCTCGACACATCTATGACCGCGAACTGTTTAAGACTTAAGTTTCTATTCGGTCACTTACTACTCATAATCGAGATTTTATCTGGATACGTAAGGACCTAACTATAAGTCTATGGACATTATCTAAGTATCCGAATTTATACTTAGGATAATGGATACCATATTATATCTTAACAAGACGTATACTTAGGATAAATCACCTTATGGGCATATATCTTCCTACATCTCCCACTTGCACTTAGGCTATTTATCTCAGTATGTCATACCGTTATAGCATATTAGTCACATTGGACATTCATATGTCAAACCTAAGAGTGGATTTACCAACAAGTATCTATAATGTATTTTAATGGATATTTATTTATACATCTCTTGATCACACAAGGTCGATGCTTGAAAAATGATTTGGATTAATTTTCTTTTCTTTGTATAGCTAATAATTAGCTCATACAATCTTTATGTACGGTCTAACATTTCTATAAGTCGGTCTTTGCTCATTCCAATTATTTTGTGTCAATATGTCAAGTACATAAATGACACCTTAAGTTTATATATATATTCGATTAAATCAAAACTATTTTGATTCAATGTCTTATATAGATGATTCGAATAAGTTGGAAACCTTTTTACTTTGTCCGAGAAACCGGAGCTAAGTATATGAGCTAGCTCCCACTGACTTTAAGAATTAACAGATTAAATGCTTCTACTATATATCTAAATCATATTCAGAATATATATGACAAGCATAACCAATTGAGAAGTGCTTAGATGGAACGTACCAGTGTCAAGTTGGGTTTGACGAATGAGTCATATCAAGATCGGTTTAAGGAATCTTGATATTGACTTACTCAGTCAAATGTGCTACTTAGACCTTTCCCTTAACTACATTTAAAAATAATTCTTAAGAATTAAATGTAGTTTGAATTAAGAATAAATCTTAATATGCGTGTAATTATGATCATATACAATTATACGCTCCTGGAACTTATATTTAACTATAGACTGGCTATAAAGTCAGCTCCAAACAATCAAATTATTCAGATGCTCTGCTTGTCAACTCGAGAATTAATGCAACTAGCTCAGACAGCCACATTCACAGAAATTTAAGCTATTCGCAATAAATCACAATTTCAAAAGGAAGCACATTTTCTGAGACATTTTATAAAAGCAATGGATTCATAAAAATGAATCATAATGTGTTTATCATAATAAACCTTAAGCGTTAAACACTCAATCATTGTTTTATCTTAAGGAATGATAAATTTTATTCATAAAAGAAAATAAGCATCGGTTCCTTCTTCTTCAAGTCTCTTGAAGTCCTCGCACGGCCCCAGTAGCAACGATTGCTTAGATGTCGGCTGTCCTCGAAACTTCTTCCATCCTTTGCTTCATACCAGCCACCTGTATACATTACACAGATGTCTTAGTATCGCATACTATGTGATAAAGTATTTATGGAAATAATTATGCTTTATTAAATTGAATTTGTTGTACATGAGGTAGAGGCATCAGTATGCCCCTTCTTCTTTTCTGCAATGTAAACCTTGCAGTTCCTCTTCCAATGACCTATCTTATGGCAATAAAAGCAATAGGATTTCGACGAGGGCCCTTTCTTCTTCTTCCCCTTCTTCACCTTGGCTGGTTGTGGGACCTGCCTCTTCTTACTCTTGCCTTTCGGCTGGTCTGGAGAAGCAGAGCCAACAACCAGCACAGTCGGTTTTTTCTTGATTTCCTCAAACTGTCTAAGCATGTTGAGGAGACCAGGAAGATCCGTTTTAATACTGTTCATAATGAAACCAGTAATGAATTGCTTGAAGGCTGGGGTTAAAGACTTAAGGATGATGTCCACGGACATCTCATTATTCAGGACAAAACCCAACTAGGCGGCGTCTTCCAAGTACCCGATCACCTTAATCACATGATCTTGTACGGGCCCTGTCTCCATCTTAGTGCCCCAGAGGTTGCTCGTGGCTTCAAACTTGGCAGCTCTAGACCGCTTGCCATATAACTCTTCTGCATTCAGAAGCATGATTTGAACATCCAAATGTTCGTGCTTACTTTGCAGGTCGTTATTCATTGAAGCCAGAGTAAGGCACCTGGCCTTCTCGGCATCCCTCTGGTACAGCTTATAGGCTTCCTTTTCTTCGTGGGTTGCATCTTCGTCGGGCTTCTTCGGAGCGTCCTCGAACAACACGTATCCTATCCCAGCTAGTGATAGGACTAACTTGATATTCCTAAGACAATCCTTAGAGTTGGTTACATCAAGCACATTCTTCTCTATCATATACTTTAGACCTGAATCCATTCTGCAATTTAGTAGATACTTAGTCAGTATATGTTCGTTGTATAGTTTCAATGGTTTTTAATAAAACTATATTCTCCCACTAAATTTATTAAAGCCATAAGAATAAATAGTTTATTATATAATAACATTTGTGGGAGAGGGATCCGACTACCCAGAGTCTGACAACCTTGAGTGTGTCTCAACAAGTTGTTCGACTCTGCAGTCGGTAGATGAACTCATCGTCAATCATATTAAATATGATTCCCTTTTGATTTTTACCCCTAGTCATTTGTGATCATGAGTGTGCTCATCCAAATCACAATGGCTAGCATAGTGGAACCATTGTTTTCGCGTCTAGCCTGACTTGCCCTAACGCTTGGTGTATGCACGACACGTCGGTTTGGGTCAGGTCTTAGACTATATCTTTGGTTAGACTTACGCCGGCGCTCGGTGTATGCACGACACAACGGTTTGGGTCAAGCCAAGATGTTATCAAGAAATCAATTTCTATAAGGTTAACATGTCACAGCTTGAGTGTAGCTCAACAACCGTAACACGGGTCTTACAGTTGCCAACTCCTAAAACAAGGATGGCTACGATTTATCTTGAAAAAGATTATAATTGTATTTGACTTAGGTATAGTCGATGGACTTACACAGTCATGATTCGACTCCTTGCGGTCCAGCGGACGCGGCCAGGAAATTGACGAAGCCAGGACCACTTAACCCTTAGTTTAGCTAGGGTGGTCCAGCCAACTTAGACAAGCACATTGACCGACATCATGATCCATTGAAGGAGGTCCATCAATTCTATGTTCGTCCATTAACTAAATAGCTTTTAATTAATACTAGTCAACTAGTTGATCCTTAAAATTCGAAATTTTTATGGATTTGTTTGATGACTTTTATTAGATCCTTATCAACTATGAGGTTCATTTTGTTCATCATGCTATCCCAATATTATTAGGGTTTTAATAAAACAATTACTGTTGTGAACGGTTATTTAACCGTAGTTGGTTGAGATTCTGGACTATCCTAGAGATAGGCACATATCATTGTAGCCCATATTTGTATTCTCCCCTGTTGCCTATAAATAAAGAGCTGGGGTCTCCTCCCCCAGTAGTTGATTCATAACACGTTATTAGCACGAGACTCTAGAAAATTTTTCTTTCCATAAATTTTTTTTTCGTTCGTTACAAAGGTGAAGGCGAGAGGAGACGGGAGATCCACATGCGCGGTGCAAGGCTTCCTCAATCGAGCGTCGTCATCCGCGTAGGGCTTCGTTCAACCGTCGCTATATCCAGAGGACGGATATAGAGGTAAAATCACTAAAAACGATATTTTTAATCATACGTATGCTTGCTCTACCCCTAGATCTTGCAAGATCGACACATGGATTTGCTAGATCACCTAAAAACGACGATTTTTTCGTCACAAAAACCCAATTTTTAGGGTTTCCCCTCTCTACCGTCCATGGCCGCCCCCTAGGTGAGGCGGCCGACGCCGTGTGTAATGGCCCAGAGTGCCATATATGAAGGGTCTATGAATCAGTGAGTATTTTTATAGGATCGGTGTAGAGAGAGCCTAGTGTGAAAGGGGTTAAGGTTAGTGGCATTCTTGTAATTGATGGAGAGTGTGTGTGCATAATAGGAGAGTGTGAGAAGTAATGGCATACTTGTAATTATGGTTGGGTGGCAATTCTGGATTTTGTATAGTTTTGTGCATTGAGCAATTCTGGATTTTGTATGGTTTTGTGCATTGAGCAATTCTGGATTTTGTATGGTTTTGTGCATTGAGCAATTCTGAGAGTGGAAGAGATATTTGTGGAGCATGGAAAACTTGTAAATATAGATTCTTGACACTTCTACTTAATTCTTGGCTCTTCTCCTCTCTTCTTCTAGAATTCTTCTTGTTTCTAAACTCTTCTAAAAATATCTCTCCCTCTCTCCAAGATCAGGCTGAATTCATCCCTTCCCCTTGCTCATTCTTAGACATTAGGGAGGCTGAGCACCCATATGGCTACACCACCCTCACTCTGCACACACCCGTAGCATCCCTGTCGTCGTTTGGGTGCTGTTGCTCATTCTGGGAGCTTGTGAAGGAGAAGGAGAAGGATTTGAAGAAGGAGGAGCCATAGGGATTTGGGCTACCCCCTTATCTCTCATCACCCCTAAGGTAGGATTCCATCTCTAACTAGTATTAGAGTTGCATGCTTAGTTTCATGGTTGTTGTTGTTGTGGCTATACCTTTTATTATGCCAATCCTGAGTTTTGTATGGTTGTGTGCGGTGAGCAAATCTGAGTTTTGGGTGGTTTTGTGCGGTGAGCAATCCTGAGTTGGGCGGTTGTGCGCGGTGAGCACGTCTGGACAGATTTACATGCTGATTGTTCTGCTTAGTCCTTCCAATCTAGAATTGAGTTTGCTCTGAAATTTTTATGGCTTAAATATTGGACTGTTATCTATAACTTTTATGTTGTAAACTTTTACCAATTCAAACTGCAAATAGGGTTAAAAATTCCATCTTTACAACATGACGGGATTTCATCCAATCTGGACACAGTTTAGCAAAACGTAGATAAGTCCCTGCACACTTCATAGAAATTGGTAATCTTGGTCCAGTTGGAAAGATAACAACTTTCTCTACAATTTTCCTGGAGATAATGTTTTTGTAATTCTGACTGTAATATGCCCAAAATCATCATTCAAGACTGACCCTGGAATCTGTCTGAAAAACAGATTCATCAGTTCCTACCAAATAATTCACTATAAATCACCTTTTTAACATTTTTACCTGAAATTTTAACTGTGAGCCCAAAACTACCATATCTACAACTTTCATTTATATTTCATTGCTATGTTCTATACAAGAGTATGGAGTAAACTGCCATTCAATCTGACTATTGTGCAATTTTCAGCAAGCTGGACTGTTTTGGGTGAAATGGTTATAGTCTTATGTTGAGATGAAATGTTTATTAACATTTTCATGTTGCAATTAGTCTCATGTTGCTATTAGTTTCATGTTTTGGTTTCATGCTATCATTTTCATGTTGCTTGAAGAGGATGTCATCTTGCTTTTTGTTTAACTAATTTCCTGTTAGATTAAGTGATGTTGGCATATGTTTTGTTGGCTCATGCTTAATTAATTTCATATTGCAATCAATGGTGAAGTTGTATAATTACATGTGTTGGGAACATGTGTGTTGGAAATGAGAACTATGTGGTAAATGTTGTGGTTGGAAAGATTATATGTGTTGGAATGAGAGGAGGTGAAAATGGTGATTGTTATGTGATTCCTTTTGTTACATGATACTTTTAATTGAAATGCTGATAAATGAATAAGTCCTCTTAAATGAGGGTGATACGGGGATTGGGGGACACTAAGTTGTGGGGAAAACATGAGGGGATGGACTGGTGGTTGGTGGCCCTCCCGTTCTTGCCCGAGTGGTGGGGAGTGGCAGAAATGAGGAGAAATGGAGAAAATGTGAAGGGGAAATAAGGGGAAAACAGGGCTCCTTTAGTAAGAGCTTGTCTCGGGGAGTTTTGGCTGTTCCACCCCAACTGGGGGTGAGGTCCAGTCCCAAGATGGTCTACACACTACTTAGGGTCCAAAACACTTCAAATAATGTTCATTACTTTTGTAGCATTATCAATTGTTGCTTACTTGTACGTGCTTTACTTGTAGCCCTTCCATGTATCTTTGTTATATATCTCGCCTATGGTAGTTCTTGTCGCTTGCGTTTATTTTTACTTATGTTGTCTCACTCTTTGGTTGTTGTACCTTTGTTTATGTTATGCAGTCATTGCCTTATGTCATACACTCTGCCTGCTCACGTGCACCCTTTCCACACTTCAAGTAAGGACTAGTTGAGATATGGTATTCCTACTGGGTCACGCTTTGACGTGCCCCACCGTTGACTTTTTAGGTTCAGCTGTTGGAGTTGGTTGGTGGCTATAATATGCGGCAGTGGAGTTCTGTGAACTAGTTAGGTCGGGATGGAGAGGGAAGAGGAGAGAGTGTTTTACTTTTGGGGTTCTGTTTGGGTAGTAACGAGTTGTTCATGATGGATGGATGTACAAATGGATGATGTATAGAAATCAGACTTTTCTTTGGGTTTAGCTGTTGTACAGTTTCCCTCTGTGCTTCCTTCTGTGTTTATGTTTTTGGTTCTTTGGTTGTGCTTTGGGAACATTACAGGTACTATCCCAGCAGTGCGCAGTGGACCTGCTTGTGTTGAAATTTTGTATTTTTCTTCGTAGCACCCGCCTCTTCGAGAATACCTGATACGGATTCGTACTTATCGGGTATCCTGGGGAACGGGGCGTTGCACCGTGGCTCGCCCCCTGCAGGGGGGCGGTCGGTGCCCCACCGCCATCTCCCCTGTAAGGGGGCGACGGCCCGCCGTCCTCCCTGCAAGGGGGCGGCGGTGCCCTGCCGCCGTCCCCCCTGCAGGGGGCTGACTACCCCCGCCGCTCCCCCTGCAGGGGGCGTCGGCTGCCCTTGCCGCGGCTGCCCCTACCGACGCCCCCCATGCAGGGGGCCGGCGGCCCTGACATCCCCCCTGCTGGGGGCGGCGGTGTCTCCCCTGTAGGGGGCGACCGCCTCCCCTCTCCGCCGTTTTGGCAGCTGTACGGGGGCGGCGACGGCTAACCCTAGCCGCCGCCCCCCCAAAACCCTATTGGGCCTCTGAGCCCAGATTCACAAAAAAAAATTTTGGCTGCGGGCCTGAAGCCCGCAGCCAACCTTCGGGCTTCAGGCATGCAGGCCAGTTTTTCTTCAAAAAAAAGAAAAAGAAAAAGGGGGGCGAAGGCTGAAAATAAGTCTTTAAAAGGCTTTTTGGGCTAAATAATTAATTATATAAGGCGTCTGTGGGCCTATAAATTCGTGAAAAATCACGGTACATTATGGGGCAATTATTCGGCACATAAGGGTTTATTGGGGACTTTTGGGGATTATTTGGGATGATTTAAAAAGGAAAAACCTTTTCCTTCTACAACGAAAATGTCTATTTTGGGCTCTTATTCAATCTGATTGATTAAACCCACATATTATACAACCCTTGCATCGTATGATTTTTTCTGTAAAATCATCTTTACATGCTATATATCACTGATAAATTCTGTGTATATTATATGCGTGGTTGTGCTTATATTTAAAAACTTAATAATTAAGAAGATCCTGCGACCGCTCTGTCGTTAGTTACCTAACCTAACGGTGTATGACATTGCCCAGTGGTCCAATAAATATTAAGTGATTAAATGATTTATCCTCATGCAAATATAACTGCCTGCGATGTCTATGAATGAAAATGTTGATGAGCACAATATTTATGTATGAATGGCTAAATGTGGTTATTGGATTGGCTGTTTAAGTCCCACATTTTATTTTCCGCACTTTTCTTTTATTTTTGAGAGAAATTGTAGTGTAAATGCCAAAGACGGAAGACCACTTTCCATGAAGACGGAGGCCACAATTGAAGCTGGAGATATTATATGGGACCCATGGGGTTTCCAAAGTTGTATTTTCCTTTAAACTGCAATTTGTGTAATATGGACTATATGGACTTTGGACTCTTTCTTATGTGGGACTAGCCGATCCACGCATTTAGCTTCTCATTTAATATTGCCTCCGTATGAAAATGTTTTCTCTGATTAAAATATTAATTCATGCATGTTTATGCTCTGCTAGATAAATGGCTAAAATTGCAAGCGTTGATTTCAAAGTGCTGGATGCATCAGGTAGAAACTATCTAAGCTGGCAGCTAGATGTAAAGTTTCACATGCGTGCAAAGTCCCTCATTGCTGCTATAACAGAAAAAGAAAATGTTAGCGATATAGAGAAGGTGCAAGCCATCATCTATATTCGCCGCCATGTGGACAAGACCTTAAAGGCTGAATACCTTACGGTCGAAGATCTACTTGAGCTGTGGACTGCCCTTGCGGACATGTATAAACATCAGAAAGATGTTATACTCCCAAGGGCACGATACGAGTGGGAGAACCTGAGACTGCAGGACTTTAAGTCCATTGCTGAGTACAACTCAGCACTCTTTAGCATCACCTCACGCCTGAAGTTGTGTGGTGAGAAAGTCTCAGAAGATCGCATGATGGAAAAGACGTATACGTCTTTCCATGAAAAAGATGCGATACTCATGCAGCAATACCGTGAACGCAAGTTCACCAAGTATTCTGAGCTGTTGTCATGTTTACTCATGGCCAAGCACAATAGAGAGCTTCTTCTCGCCACTCACAATATGCGCCCTCCCGGCACTGCCCATCTACCAGAAGCTCACCATTCCTCTTCCTTCAAAAAGAAGGGAGATAATAAAAGAAAAGAAAGACCACAGAAAGGGGGACAACAGAAAAAAGCCAAGGGCCATGTACAGCAGCAGCAAAAGAATGAAGGGAAGCGCAAGTTCACATGGCGCAGGAATGACAACAAGAAAAATGATGCACCCCCACCCAAGAGGGATTGGGAAGACCAGTGCCACAGCTGTGGCATGACATGCCACTGGTCCAGAGTGTGCAGGACCCCAGTGCATCTCAAGGAGATTTATAAACAAAGCAAGAAAAAGAATGCTAAATCAAACCTGGTGGCTGCAAACCATGCAGTCAAGTTCACAGCAAAAGACTTCGAATCAGATGACATGCTTGATTAGCCTGTTTCATTTATCTTAGCACTTTTATTCTGAACACTTTATCTTATGAGAGCTTTTCTTTAAATGTAATCTGATTTCCCTTTTGAATTAAAGTTAGTTTCTGAATGCAAATGTCTTATTCATCTTTTTAGATGGAATGCTCTCATGACTGCTTGGTAGACAGTGCTTCGACACATACGATCCTTCAGAATACATGCTATTTTCATAGCATTACACCGTATAAGAGCCCTGTAAATACTATTTCAGGGCCATCGGATATAATTGAAGGTTCTGGGAACGCAACCTTGTTGATTCCCAAATGAACAGAAATTATAATAAAAGATGCATTATACTCTCCGAACTCCAAGCGAAACTTACTAAGTTTCAAAGATATCCATTTGAACGGATTCCACTTGGAAACAGTAAATGTGAAAGAAAATGAATTACTGTATGTAACGTATCAAGAAAATGGAGTCAAAACCATACTTGAATGTTTTGACAGCCTTTCATTGGGCCTCTACCATACAAAGATTCGGAGAGAGGAAGCAAATCTGACAGAGCACCTGAAGTGCCCGACATCAGCCAAATTTTTTACTTTGGCATGATCGACTTGGCCACCCTGGATCAGTGATGATGCACCACATCTTATCACAATCCCATGGGCATAACCTGAAGAACCAGAAGATTCTTCAGAAGGGAGAATTCCCTTGTATACCCTGCTTAATGAGTAAATTAATAACAAGGCCATCACCACTTAAAGTGGATATCGAGTCTCCTAGCTTCCTCGAAAGAATACACGGAGACATATGTGGACCAATCCACCCCCTAGTGGGCCTTTCCGGTACTTCATGGTACTGATTGATGCATCTTCGAAATACTCGTATGTGTGTTTACTTTCAACCCGCAACTTAGCTTTTCCAAAGCTCTTGGCACAAATAATAAAGTTACGGGCGTATTTTCCAGACAACTAAATAAAGAAAATACGTCTGGATAATGCGGGGGAATTTACCTCTCAGTCATTTCAAGAATATTGCCAGGCAACGGGAATAGAAATTGAACATCAGGTGCCGCATGTTCACACCCAGAACGGGCTAGTTGAGTCGCTAATTAAAAGACTCCAATGGATTGCACGTCCACTGCTAATGAAATCCCAGTTGCCTGTGGATGCATGGGGACATGCAATTCTTCATGCTGCATCACTAATAAGAATAAGACCCTCAGGAGGTCAGAGTCTCTCTCCAATGCAACTTGCATATGGAACGCCGCCGAACATTTCTCACTTGAGAATCTTCTGCTGCGCAGTTTATATCCCCATTGCTCCACCCCAGAGGACCAAGATGGGCCCACAACGTCGCCTAGGTATTTATGTAGGGTTTGATTCACCCTCCATTATAAGATACCTAGAACCCCAAACGGGGGATGCTTTTAAGGCACGTCTTAAAGACTGTGACTTTAATGAGACATATTTCCCCAAAATGGGCCTAGACATTGAAAAGTCTAGCGCGAAGCAAATGTTAACGTGGGATACAAAAAGTCTGACCCACTACGATCCGGTAACAAAACAATGTGATGATGAGATCCTGAAGATCTTACACAGCAAGAACACAGTTCATAGATTATCTGACTCGTTTACTGACAACCAGAAGATTGTTAGATCACACATCCCTGCTGCAAAAATTCCAACTAGGATTGACATCCCAAAGGATGGATGCAATCCACCAGCAGTAGTAGTGGCTGCACCTCAACAGAAAAGAGGCAGACCACCAGGCTCCAAGGATAAAAATCCAAGAAAAAGAAAAATATCCGGAGACCTTGGGACGAGACCCCCACAGAGAGACGAGCTCGTGTCCATACCTTCTCCCTACCTGGAATCCACTGCAGAGGAACTGCCGGGAGAAACTGAAATATCATTAAATTATGTACATACATGGGAGGTATTGGACAGAAAAAGTACAGTCATCGACAATGAATTCGCATTTCACATTGCTATTCATGTCGCGGGAAGCGACGATGATCATGATCCACATTCTGTTGTTGAATGCAAACGTAAAAATGACTGGCCAAAGTGGAATCAGGCAATAGAAGCCGAGCTGGGCTCGCTTCAGAAATGCAAAGTCTTTGGACAAATAGTCCAGACACCTACCGGTGTCAAACCCGTGGGATACAAATGGGTATTCGTAAGAAAAAGAAATGAAAATAATGAGATCGCACGCTACAAAGCTAGACTTGTAGCACAAGGATTTTCCCAAAGACCGGGTATTGACTATGACGAAATATACTCCTCGGTCATGGATGCGATCACTTTCAGATTCCTAATAAGCTTAACAGCAAATGAAGGTCTAGATATGCAGCTAATGGATGTTGTGACTGCATATCTATACGGTAATCTCGACAAGGAGATATACATGAAACTTCATGACGGCTTTTCAATGCCTGCTGAACTAAAAGATAGACCTCGGGACGTCTACTCTGTTAAGCTACAAAGATCATTGTACGGTCTCAAACAATCAGGAAGAATGTGGTATAACAGACTCAGCGAATTCCTTGTTCAACAAGGATTCAACAATAATGAAGTTGGCCCTTGTATCTTCATAAGAACAAAGGGAAAAGGATTCGTCATAATTGATGTCTACGTAGACGATCTAAATCTCATTGGATCTCCTGAAGAGATCGCTGAGATATCTGTAAGCCTAACAAAAGAATTTGAAATAAAAGACCTAGGCAAAACGAAATTCTGCCTTGGCATACAGATTGAATATCTAAAAGATGGAATCCTATTACATCAAACCACATATACAAAGAAAATGTTGCAAAGATTCCATATGGACCAATGTCATCCACTTAGTACACCTATGGTAGTACGATCTCTGGATACACATAAAGTGTAGAGAAATGTATGCCCTCGTGGCTATTTATCTTGATAAAACATCTTGTTCAATAAATGAAAGTATTCTTTCTGGTAAAGTATTATCTGAGTTGTTCATTACTCGGATTATTCCCTTGGATTCATAGTTAGGTCACACATGTTTCGAAATGTAGATTACGATTATGAGAAATGTCTGACCTCTAATAGCTTGAATCTTAAAAGTGTTCATGGTCATAGATGTGTCGAGATAAGGGATATCAACACATCAGACAGACCATTGCGTCCCTGTCTGGTTGGTCTCATAACCAAGCGACTTGGTGAAGTCGGAAACAGGACGCAGGTGCTCAGTAAAAGCTGAGTTCACTGAACGACCCAAACATGGAGTTATTAAATGGTTACACATTAACTAAACTATCATTAATAACTCTAAGTGATAATAGGTAAGTTGGTCCTTAGGACTTGAGATCATTGTATGAAGCTGTGTGTGGACAGTGTCACTTAGGTCTAAAGATCTAACTTCGAGGCTAGGCCTGATGAAAGATCTTAGGCTGGGTGACACTCGAAACATATGAGCTAAGTAGTGATCAACAGAGGATTCGTCTCTTCCGTTAATGGGAAGTTAGTGTCACAGGTCAGTACGGCTCTCGGTAAAACCTTGGCCAAGGTATGTTGTAACTTGTATAACCTGTATGTACCAGAGACCGATGTATACCGACCACTGCTAGCCAATGGGGTTGATAGTGTACCATACCCTAGACTAGCCGAATGACATAGTCATGACGAAGGGACTAAAACTGCGGAAATTATCACAGTCACAGTCAGAGTGATTTCGTCAGGCACTTTTGCTTAAACGAACCAATCACGTAATCGATGATCCCGAAACAGGGACGACACCTACTGCTAGTGGCCACTGTCGTCTTGAGACTTCGAGTCTCGGCCTGTAGTAAGGGTCAGGCTGTAGGGTCTCACACCGAGTAATATTCACGTCGTAGTAACAGATAGAATGTATAGAGGATATCATTAGATGTAAAGAGAATATTAAATTCACAAGTTGGTTGTGAAATTGGAGCACTTGGGAATGGAGGAAATTTCGTATGGAATCCAGAGGATCAAACCGTGTAGGACTCGGAGCTCGGATGAGCCCAGAAACGCAAGAAAGGCAAAAGAGGAAGTGGGATAAAACCCACTTAGCAAAACGGGCGGGGCCCGCTGACCCAGCGGGACCGCCCGCTGGGTGCAGCGGGCGCAGCCCGCTGGTGACAGCGGGCTGAGCCCGCGCGGGCGTGCCCTAGCGGGCGCGCCCTAGCGGGCGCGCCCTAGCGGGCGCGCCCAGTAGCCTTAGGCGGGCGCGCCCGCTAAGCTTAGCGGGTCGCCCGCCACTTAAGTTATTTTATGGTTTTTGTTGAAACCCTTGACGGCTACGAAATTTGGGTTTTTGCTCAACTTTGAGCAATTGTTTGAAGGGTCAAACGAACTCGGATCTCGTCGTCGTTTGTTCCTACGCGTTCACCGTCGCTAGCTCTTCGAAATAATAACTTGTATCATCTCTAGAGCTCAACGATGAGTGAGGATTAATTGGTTGAAGGTTAAGGCTTTGTGTAAGCTACACTAACCAAAATTGAATTAATCCATATCCCTCTTCCTAACATTAGTCCCACATTGCTCATGACAAAAGAAGGGGAGCCGGCCTCCTATATAAATAGGTGGGCACTCCCTTCTTTATTTCTTGCACCAAGTCTCTGATTAAGGAGCTCACGAATATTTTGAGCAAACTTAATCTAGACTAAATTTATTCTCTTCCTCTATAAATTTTCCTGTCCTCCAACCAAGTCCTAGCAAGACAACGAGGAGGTCCGAATCTGATTCGGAAGTCTACGACGCGGGTTTACACAAGTGAAATCTTCTACGGTTAGTGATGGCTTCGGAGGCAAGGTGCGCTACGGGAGCTGATCCAGTCTGCGGTAAGGAGCGACGCAACACGGCTCGGAAGTGCGCTACGGGAGCTGATCCAGTCTGCGGCGAGGAGCGACGCAACACGGCTCGGAAGGCGGCTCAGATCATTGAGCGCAAGACGGTGGGGAACATCTTGCCTGCTCCAGGGCAAGATTCCGGGTGAGTCAATTTTATATGCAATTAGTTTAATTAGTAGTTAGAACTTTCTGGAGTTGGTCGGACCCAACTCGAGTCAGTAGATTTCCTGGCTTAGGGAATTTTTCCTTAGGGCTTTATTTATTAAATAGTTTAATAAATTATTTCTTCCGCTGTTTTATTTAGTTTGTTCGTCCGACTTAGGATGGATAGCAATAAATTAGCTCTAAGGGACCTTGAAAATCCCTACAGTGGTATCAGAGCCAGATCTACTCTGTTCTATACTGCTTTTTAACTGCATGTTTTAATTATGTGATAATTAGTTTAATGGCGCATTCTTGTTTTATTTTGATGTCACAAGAAAGACTTGTTAGGTTAGCCATTAATTGACTCTTAAACTTTATGTGATAAATTTTAACACCATGCTTAATAAATTTTAAATTGTTTAAAATTACCTAATGGACGATTAGGTTAGCCATTAATTTCCTCAAACCTTATGTGATAATTTTGAGACACTGCTATGTTTTAAATTGTTTAAATTGCCTATTGGACGATTAGGGTAGCAGCATATATTTTGAATCCTTATAGGTGATAAGGACTTAATAAAAATCGTCTAACAAACCCATAAAATTTTGAATTTAGGGATCCACTAGTTGATAAGGATTAACTAGTTGTAATTTAAAAAAACATTTAGTTGTTGAACGAACATGGAAATGATGACAACACCTTCAATGGATCATGATGTCGGTCAATGTGCTTGGCTAAAGTTTTTGGACCAACCTAGCTAGACTGGGTAACAAGTGGTCCTGGCTTAGTCAATTCCCTGGCCGCGTCCGCTGGACCGCAAGGTGTCGATTCATAACTATGTAAGTCCATCGACTATACCTAAGTCTAATACGATAATAATCTTATTCAAGATAAATCGTAGCCCTCCTTGTTTTAGGAGTTGGCAACTGTAAGAAACGTGTTTCGGTTGTTGAGCACACTTAAGCCGTAACAGGTCAATCTTATAGAAACCGATTTCTTGATTGACATCTTAACCTGACTGAAACCGTTGGCTCATCCCTAGAGCTT
The DNA here is from genome assembly GCA_030789695.1 of Scilla litardierei. Classification (NCBI taxonomy): domain Eukaryota; kingdom Viridiplantae; phylum Streptophyta; class Magnoliopsida; order Asparagales; family Asparagaceae; genus Scilla; species Scilla litardierei. The sequence continues at coordinate 767,551,181 of CM061142.1, forward strand.
CGGCGTAAGTCTAACCAAGAATGTAGTCTTAAGCTCTGACCCAAACCGGCGTGTTGTGCATACACCGAGCAAAGGGGCGAGTCAGGCTTGACACGAAAACAAGGGTCCGACTAGGCTAGCCATTGTGATCCGGTTGAGCACACTCATGATCACAAATGACTAGGGGTAAAATCGAATAGGGAGTCATATTTTGATATGATCGACAAAGAGTTCGTCTACCTACAGCCGAGTCGAACGACTTGTTGAGCTACACTCAAGGTCGGGCGACTCAAGGTTGTTGGATTCCTGCTCCCGTTTAATTTTAATCATGTTTTGGAGAAAAACGATCTGTTTATTAATGGGAGAGTATAATTGGACAAAACCCATTCTATTTATATTTAAAAATATTTTGAACACATGCTAATTAGGAGTTCTAATCTTTGCAGCATGATGAGTAAGATTAATAATATCCGAGATAAGAATTTATTAACTGGTTTTAATATTAATAATAGCTGGTTGAAGAAGTCTATAGCAGAAAGGGAAGAAATAAAGGATGTCTATGCCTTAACCTCTAAAATGCAAAGTGTAGTTCTTTCAGTTAATTCTAATGCATGGGTGTTAGACACCGGTGCAGGTTCTCACATTTGTAACCAGTTACAAGGATTGAGAATCAGTAGAAAACTTGAAAAGAATGAGATAATTCTCCAAGTCGGAAACGCAGCAAATGTTGATGTTGTAGCCGTAGGAGATCTTAGACACACATTAGCTGGTGGAGCTAACTTGCTTTTGAAGCAATGTTACTATATCCCAAATTTCATATGCAATATTATATCTGTCTCAGCTTTGGCTAAAGATGGTCATAATTTTACTATCAGCGGAAATGTCATGAACATTGCCCTTGATGGTAAGTTGCTAGGATTTGGGACACTGAGCAATGGAATATACACTTTAAGCAATGAGGTGGTATTAAACGTTAATACTAGAAAACGTAAGGAATCTAGTTTTAATGAAACCTATCTTTGGCATTGTAGACTAGGCCATATCGGAGAGAAGAGACTCAGCAAGTTACATAAAGAGGGGCTCTTGGGCCTCTCGAATTATGAGTCATTCGACACTTGCGAGTCTTGCCTCAAAGGTAAGATGGCCAAAACTCCTTTTGCCAGTCAAGGGGAAAGAGTTATCGAACTCTTGGGTCTAGTACATTCCGATGTATGTGGACCCATGTCTACGTTAGCCAAAGGTGGATTTTCATATTTCGTCACGTTTACTGACGACCACTCAAGATTTGGACATGTGTTCTTGATGAAACATAAGTCCGAAACGTTTGAGCGATTCATGGAGTATCGTGCCGAAGTCGAAAAACAGACTGGGAAAAGTATTAAGATTCTTCGATCCGATCGAGGAGGAGAATACTTAAGCCATGAATTCCTCACTTACTTAAAAGAGAATGGGATTCTCTCTCAGATCACTCCTCCTTACACACCTCAACATAATGGTGTTTTAGAAAGGAGAAACTGGACCTTGTTAGACATGGTTCGGTCTATGTTAAGTGAAGCTGAGTTAACTACTTCCCTCTGGGGCTATGCCCTGGAAACTGCTATATACATTCTAAATAAATTTCCGTCAAGATCTGTGCATTTGACTCCGTATCAGATATGGACAGGGAAGAAACCCAGCCTCACTCACTTGAAGGTATGGGGTTGTCCTGCTTATGTCAAAAGGCAAAATCCAGACAAACTGGAAGACAGATCTATACTGTGTAAATTTATAGGGTACCCAAGATATTCATTAGGTTATGTCTTTTACCATCCAGAACAACAAAAGATTGTTGTCTCTAGACATGCCACGTTTCTAGAAAAAGAATTCCTCGTGAAGGAATCCACTGGCAAGGTAATTGATTTGAATGAATGCTCGGAGGAAGTACCCACACAGCAACAAGTGTCGGAACCAGTGGGAGAGTCAGAACTTGACATCTCCCAACCAGTCAGTAGGAAGTCAAGTAGGATTCCTCGAGCACCCGAAAGGTACTACGGTTTTCTCGTAGACGGGGGAATCGAGGATAGCATCATAATTGATGATGACCCTATTAACTTCCAGGAAGCCATAAAGAGTATAGACTCTGACAAATGGCTAGATGCAATGAAATCCGAAATAGATTCCATGCACGTAAATAAGGTATGGACCTTAGAAAACGTGCCCAAGGGAAATGTTCCCATAGGCTGCAAATGGATCTTCAAGAAGAAGATTGGAGCAGATGGAAAGGTAGAGACGTACAAGGCTAGACTGGTTGCAAAAGGATATCGTCAAATTCTAGGAATAGATTATGACGAAACCTTTTCGCCAGTAGCCATGCACAAGTCTGTTCGGATAGTGCTCGCTATTGCTGCCTACTACGACTACGAAATCTGGCAGATGGATGTGAAGACTGCATTCCTAAACGGTGATTTGGAAGAGCAGATTTACATGACTCAGCCAGAAGGCTTCGAAGTCAGTGGGAGCAATGGAAAGGCGTGCAAGCTGAACAGGTCCATTTATGGACTCAAGCAAGCATCAAGAAGTTGGAACATCCGTTTCGACAAGACAGTCAAAGAGTTTGGTTTTGTCAGAAATGAGGATGACCCATGCATCTATAAAAGAACCAGTAATAAAAATTCTTTAGTCATCCTAGTTCTATACGTAGATGACATTCTGATAATAGGCAACGACATAGAGATGTTAAAGTCTGTTAAAAAATGGCTATCAACCAATTTCTCCATGAAGGACTTGGGAGAAGCATCCTACATACTGGGTGTGAAGATCCATAGAGATAGATCTAAACGGATGCTAGGACTCTCCCAAACCAGGTACATTGAAACCGTGTTAAAACGTTTTAACATGGAAAATAGTAAGGGTGGTTCATTGCCAGCCAATCATGGGATAGCCCTCACCAAGAAGATGTCTCCGCAAACCGACTTGGAAAGGGCAAAGATGACCAAGATCCCATATGCTTCTGCTGTGGGATCTATCATGTACTCCATGATTTGTACCAGACCCGATGTCGCTTATGCACTAGGTGTAGTAAGCCGATATCAGTCTAACCCGGGAGAAGAACACTGGAAAGCAGTCAAGACAATTCTTAAGTACTTAAGAAGAACTACAGACTTGGTCTTGGTCTATGGAAGTGAACACCTGAATGTTGAAGGGTTCACAGATTCAAGCTTTCAAAGTGACATGGATGATAGCAAATCGATCTCAGGATATGTTTTCACTCTCAACGGAGGAGCAGTCAGTTGGAGGAGTTCCAAACAAGTCACTATTGCAGACTCCACAATGGAAGCCGAATACATAGCGGCCAACGATGCAGCAAAGGAAGCAGTCTGGATGAAGAAGTTCATTAACCAGCTCGGGATGGTTCCTGCCGTTGAAAGTCCAATACCGTTGTATTGCGACAACAATGCAGCCATCAGCCTGGTTCAAGAACCTAGATTCCACAAGAGATCCAGACATATTCTTCGCAAGTATCAACTGATTCGGGAGATAGAGCAGAGGAAAGATATAGAACTCCTTAGAGTCTCTTCAGAAGACAACTTAGCAGATCCATTCACAAAGGTGCTGGCACGTGATCGTTTAGAAAAACTAGCGTGTAAATATGGTATGAGATACCAAAATAAATAGGCCTGAGTGCAAGTGGGAGATGTAGAGAAATGTATGCCATCGTGGCTATTTATCTTGATAAAACATCTTGTTCAATAAATGAAAGTATTCTTTCTGGTAAAGTATTATCTGAGTTGTTCATTACTCGGATTATTCCCTTGGATTCATAGTTAGGTCACACATGTTTCGAAATGTAGATTACGATTATGAGAAATGTCTGACCTCTAATAGCTTGAATCTTAAAAGTGTTCATGGTCATAGATGTGTCGAGATAAGGGATATCAACACATCAGACAGACCATTGCGTCCCTGTCTGGTTGGTCTCATAACCAAGCGACTTGGTGAAGTCGGAAACAGGACGCAGGTGCTCAGTAAAAGCTGAGTTCACTGAACGACCCAAACAGGGAGTTATTAAATGGTTACACATTAACTAAACTATCATTAATAACTCTAAGTGATAATAGGTAAGTTGGTCCTTAGGACTTGAGATCATTGTATGAAGCTATGTGTGGACAGTGTCACTTAGGTCTAAAGATCTAACTTCGAGGCTAGGCCTGATGAAAGATCTTAGGCTGGGTGACACTCGAAACATATGAGCTAAGTAGTGATCAACAGAGGATTCGTCTCTTCCGTTAATGGGAAGTTAGTGTCACAGGTCAGTACGGCTCTCGGTAAAACCTTGGCCAAGGTATGTTGTAACCTGTACAACCTGTATGTACCAGAGACCGATGTATACCGACCACTGCTAGCCAATGGGGTTGATAGTGTACCATACCCTAGACTAGCCGAATGACATAGTCATGACGAAGGGACTAAAACTGCGGAAATTATCACAGTCACAGTCAGAGTGATTTCGTCAGGCACTTTTGCTTAAACGAACCAATCACGTAATCGATGATCCCGAAACAGGGACGACACCTACTGCTAGTGGCCACTGTCGTCTTGAGACTTCGAGTCTCGGCCTGTAGTAAGGGTCAGGCTGTAGGGTCTCACACCGAGTAATATTCACGTCGTAGTAACAGATAGAATGTATAGAGTATATCATTAGATGTAAAGAGAATATTAAATTCACAAGTTGGTTGTGAAATTGGAGCACTTGGGAATGGAGGAAATTTCGTATGGAATCCAGAGGATCAAACCGTGTAGGACTCGGAGCTCGGATGAGCCCAGAAACGCAAGAAAGGCAAAAGAGGAAGTGGGATAAAACCCACTTAGCAAAACGGGCGGGGCCCGCTGACCCAGCGGGCCCGCCCACTGGGTGCAGCGGGCATGGCCCGCTGTTGCAGCGGGCCCGCCCGCTGCCCCAGCGGGCACGCCCGCTGGGCGCAGCGGGCGCAGCCTGCTGGTGACAGCGGGCTGAGCCCGCGCGGGCGTGCCCTAGCGGGCGCGCCCAGTAGCCTTAGGCGGGCGCGCCCGCTAAGCTTAGCGGGTCGCCCGCCACTTAAGTTATTTTAGGGTTTTTGTTGAAACCCTTGACGGCTACGAAATTTGGGTTTTTGCTCAACTTTGAGCAATTGTTTGAAGGGTCAAACGAACTCGGATCTCGTCGCCGTTTGTTCCTACGCGTTCACCATCGCTAGCTCTTCGAAATAATAACTTGTATCATCTCTAGAGCTCAACGATGAGTGAGGATTAATTGGTTGAAGGTTAAGGCTTTGTGTAAGCTACACTAACCAAAATTGAATTAATCCATATCCCTCTTCCTAACATTAGTCCCACATTGCTCATGACAAAAGAAGGGGAGCCGGCCTCCTATATAAATAGGTGGGCACTCCCTTCTTTGTTTCTTGCACCAAGTCTCTGATTAAGGAGCTCACGAATATTTTGAGCAAACTTAATCTAGAGTAAATTTATTCTCTTCCTCTATAAATTTTCCTGTCCTCCAACCGAGTCCTAGCAAGACAACGAGGAGGTCCGAATCTGATTCGGAAGTCTACGATGCGGGTTTACTCAAGTGAAATCTTCTACGGCTACTGATGGCTTCGGAGGCAAGGTGCGCTACGGGAGCTGATCCAGTCTGCGGCAAGGAGCGACGCAACACGGCTCGAAAGTGCGCTACGGGAGCTGATCCAGTCTGCGGCGAGGAGCGACGCAACACGGCTCGGAAGGCGGCTCAGATCATTGAGCGCAAGACGGTGGGGAACATCTTGCCTGCTCCAGGGCAAGATTCCGGGTGAGTCAATTTTATATGCAATTAGTTTAATTAGTAGTTAGAACTTTCTCGAGTTGGTCGGACCCAACTCGAGTCAGTAGATTTCCTGGCTTTGGGAATTTTTCCTTAGGGCTTTATTTATTAAATAGTTTAATAAATTATTTCTTCCGCTGTTTTATTTAGTTTGTTCGTCCGACTTAGGACGGATAGCAATAAATTAGCTCTAAGGGACCTTGAAAATCCCTACATAAAGACCCCTTCCGGCCGCTGGAAGAGAGTGAGGATATACTTAGTCCAGAAGTCCCTTATCTAAGTGCCATAGGATCACTCTTATATCTGGAAAACTGCCCGCGTCCTGACATAGCATTCGCAGTAAATTTGTTAGCCAGATACAGTGCAGCGCCCACGCAGTGCCACTGGACCGAAGTTAAGCACCTTCCAAGGGTCTACAGATTTGGGACTCTTCTACAAAAATGGAATATCCTCTACACTTGCTGGTTATGCTAATGCAGGTTACTTGTATGATCCCCACAACGCGAAGTCACAGACTTGGTACGTGTTTACCTACGGAGGGACAGCCATTTCCTAGAGATCCATCAAGCAAACCTTGACGGCAACCTCATCCAATCACTCAGAGATCATTGCCATCCATGAAGCAAGCAGAGAATGTGTATGGTTACGCTCAGTTGTCCACCACATCCTGTCTACGACCGGACTGAAGACTGAAGATCTCGAACCTACTACAATGTTCGAGGACAATGCTGCTTGCATAGCTCAGTTACGAGGTGGCTTCATCAAAGGCGACAGAACAAAGCAAATTTCACCAAAGTTCTTCTGGACGCACGAGCTACAGAGAGATGGCAAGATCGACATCAGACAAGTGCAATCATGTGACAATTTGGCAGACTTGTTCACTAAAGCCCTTCATACTGCCACCTTTAGGAAGCTTGTACATAGGATTGGAATGAGACGCCTAAGAGATCTGAAAGCTTGAGAGCTTGTACAGATCAGGGGGAGTTAGGAGAGTTTGTACTCTTTTTTCTTAACTATGGTTTTTCCCACTGAGTTTTCCATAGCTAAAGGTTTTAATGAGGCAAATCTCACCAACTCAGGAACCTGAAGTATCCACCCCATGTGAGACTCTTATATGCTCAGAATCCTGAAGTTGGTTAAGATTTGCAGAGTCCACACCTATGGCTGGATAAGGGGGAGTGTTGTGAACGGTTATTTAACCGTAGTTGGTTGAGATTCTGGGCTATCCTAGAGATAGGCCCATATCATTGTAGCCCATATTTATATTCTCCCATATTGCCTATAAATAAAGAGCTGGGGGCTCCTCCCCCAGTAGTTGATTCATAACAATTACAACATTTTACAAAATTAGTCATTTAATGATAATCATTATTTAAACAATTTATGATAATGATTGTCAATTAAAGGGACTACCCTAACCGGGAATTAGGTTTTGATGTTGTGTTTGTTCAATTAAAACGTAACATGTCACATGTCATTAAAAAATTTAACTTATAAACTTTTAATCAATTTAATGGCTAACCTAAATGGTTTATGAATAATTTATTCATCATGTCAATTAAACATTAACCAACTAATTTACTCACATAAATTAAAGGTTCAATAATGTGACATATAAAGAGAACATGCAAGTTAAAATTATCTACAACATAAATAATTAACTTGCTAATCTAAAATTTTAACTTTTAAATTTAAAGATCTAAAATTTTAAAGCTTGAAATATTTTTATCACATAAAATTAGGTTTCATAAAAATTATCAAATAATTTTAAATACAAACCTAAGATTTAAAATTAATGAAACATTTTAAATTATCTCATAAAGTAATCTTTGTAACTGAAAGAAAACAATTTTTAATCCCATCACATGAAATAAATTTTTTTTTCCTTAATGTTACATATTCTCAAAATAATTTTAAAACAATTTCAAAATTTGTTGAAATAAATTTTAAACCTTTCAGATAAAGTTAAAAACTTTCAACCTTTATGTAACTAAAAGAAAATAATTTTTAATGCCATCTTATGAAAGCAAAAAATTTCTCTTAATGTTACATAATCTCCTTTCAAAACAAAAAAACTTTTTATATGCTTACCAAAATTATTTTATCTCATAAAATTTTTAAAAGCATTTAAACATAGTAGTAGACTTATTAAAATTTATCATATAAAATTTAAAAACATCACCAAATTTTTTTCATGTTATAAAAACAATGTTTAAAATACAAAAATTTGTTAAACCAATTTTAACATAAAGTTAAAATATATGTATGTTCAAAAACAAGCAATTTAATAATTTAAAATCGTCGCACATCAAGATCTTAAAGCATAACCGTGGCTCTGATACCACTGAAGGGTTTTCGCGGACCCTCAGAGCTCAGTTCTGTGCACGTCCTAAGTCGGACGGACCACAGAGGCATAAAGCGCAGCGGAAAAATAAAACATGCTAGCTAAACATTTTAGCTAGGCCCAACCTAGCCCGATCTATACCAACTTGGGGTGGATCTGACCACCCCAAGAGGGATCTATCCTACTGCGACGAAATTAAGCTATATTAAAAAGCTTTAAAGAACATACCCGGAATCTCAACCCTGGGGCAGGCAAGATGTACCGCACCGGCTTCTTACGCTTCTCCTAGCCGAAACGCCTTGGCTCGATCCACCCGAGCTGCCTTGCACCTTCGAACTGATCCACACGAGCCGACACCCGCCTCCGAGCCAATCACTTGCGGTAGAAAGTTTCACTTGAGCAGACCCGCATCTTAGAAGTCTAGATCCTAATCCAAAACCCCCTTCTTAGTGTTTCTAGGACTCGTCGGGAGAAGATGAAGAAGCGAGGAAGAATAGTTTAAGTCGTTGATCGATCTTGCTCAAAATCCGGAGCTACTCGATCGAAGACTTGGTGTATTTTTTAACGAAGAGAGTGCACCCCTATTTATATAGGGAGTAGGCACCTCTCTTTTCGTTGTGAGCGATGTGTGACAAAGATTAAAGAAGAGGGATTTAATTTGGCTAATTGAAGTTTAGTAAGCCTTTCACAAAGGCTAACTTCAACGAATTAAATCTCTTCACCATTAACCATTAGATACCAAACAAGCTATCATTTCGAAGGGCTTCGAATGGTGAACGCGTAAGAATGAATGACAAAGAATTCCGACTTCGTTTGACCCTCAAATAATTGCCCAAAGATGGGCAAAAAGTCAATTTTCGTAGCCGTCAAAAGGGTTTGAAAACCCCCTAATAAAGTTAAGTTGTGGGTGCGCCCGCTAGGCTTAGCAGGCGCGCCCGCCTAAGGCTATGGGTGCGCCTAAGATGGGCATGCCCGGGGCGGGCAGGAGGCCCACTGGACAGCAGGCGCGCCTGCTGTTTCCAGCGGGCTGTGCCCGTTGTCCCAGCGGGCTGCGCCTGCTGAATATAGCAGGCGCATGGCCCGCTGGACCCAGCGAGTGTGCCCACTGGTTCAGCAGGTTGTGCGCTCCAGTTGGACCCGTTTGCCCAAGTGGGTCTAACCCACTTTTGCCTTTGACTGTGTTTGCGTTTCCAGGCTCGTTTGAGCTCCGTTTTGGACGCGGTTTGAACCTGTGTTCAGACTGAGATGATCCCGTCAACCAGTTAACCCTTTCCAATGCTTTTGTTCCTACAAATATTGTCATAACCAATTTACGTCACATTTAATCTTGTTTGCATCGAATGCAACATTGTCCACATCTATAATTTAGTCTCACAACTAGCTTGTGAACTTAACTATTCCATTTAATCGAATGAATTCCTCTTATTTATCTTTCTATTACTAAGACACGAATACTACTCGGTGTGAGACCCTACAGCCTGACCTTATTACAGGTTGGGGCTCGAAACCTCTAGACGACGGTCACCACGCGCAGCAGTTGTCGTCCCTGTTTCAGAATCATCATAACGTGATCGACCCATTGAAAAAAGTATTATTGGATTCACTTTAACTATGTCAGTGATGAATACCATTAGCTATAGTCCCTTCGTCAAGACTGTGTCTCTGTTGGCCTAGGGTATGGTTTACTGTCAACCCCATTAGACAATATTGGTCAGTATATGATGGTCTTTGTTGTATTCACGTTGAACATCTTACAACATACCCCGGCTGAGGATTAACACAAAGACCGTACTGAGTCCGTGACACTAACTTCCCTTTAACGGAAGAGACGAATCCCATCTTAGTCATCTACTCGCCTCGAGAGCTTCAGTTGTGACCTAACCTAAGATCTTTCAGCAGGCCTATCCTCGAAGCTAGATCATATGTCTAAGCGACACTGTTTACTCACAGTTTCGTACAAATGACATCAGGTTTTAAGGACCAGCTTACATATCATCATCCTAGAGTTATTATAGACAGTTTAGTTAAAGTTAACCATTTAATAACTCTAAGTTGGTCGTTAAGTGAACTCATTCTCCAATGAGCACTTGTGTCTCATCTCCGACTTCATCAAGTTGAATGACTAAGAGATCATCATTACCCTAAGGTAAGACAAAGGCACAGTGGTCTGTCCGATGTGTCGATATCCAGTTCTCGACACATCTATGACCACGAACCGTTTAAGACTTAAGTTTCTATTCGGTCACTTACTACTCATAATCGAGATCTTATCTGGATACGTAAGGACCTAACTATTGTTGGATCCTGTGGATGGCAAACAACACTAGAAGGGGGGGTTGAATAGTGTTGTATAAATAATAAATCTTTTTCGTTCTTTAATCAATCAACGCAAAACAAAACCTTCTAATGTTGCCTAAGAAACCAAGTAGAGTGATCTACGCTTGGTTCTTAATCAACAAGTTAATCTTATAAAAATATAAAAGATAAACAATTATGATTACAATCAGATAAGAGATCTTTACACACAGATAGATCTTTACACAGCGGAATTAAATGTATAATCTTTGTAATATGCAAATGAACAAAGAATTACAAAGATATAATAATAACAAAGTAAATAAGAATTGCTTGCAGAGATAAATAATCAAACACAGAAAATGCAAACGCAAAGACAATGATTTTTATCCTGGTTCCCCACAACCCTGGGTACGTCCAGTCCCCGACCAATCCGGTACGAGATTTCCACTATTTCCTTAGCAATACAAATACCTAGCCACAACTAGGATTTCCGACCACCTAGACTTGTCTAGGATTTCACCCTTGCCTCACAACCCGAGGACTTTACCTTGCCTCACAATCCGAGGACTTTACACAAACACCTTGCCTACAACAAGGATTTACAACCACCCTTATCACCAAGGGACTACAAGTAAAATCAAATCCAATGCACCACAATGAATTAGTGGAGATTGATTTTTACACCCAATAATTCTATAGCCAAGATTAAATATGCAATTGTGCTTAACGTGGCTAAAAGAATTTTAAATCGTCCGTAGATCACACAAAGAATATGAGTTTATTCACTGTGATCTAGAATCTAGATGTGTTCTTAGATCACACAAAGAATATGAAATTATTCGATGTGATCTAGAATCTAGATGTTTCAAAATCCTTTGAGAATATAAAAAATCAAAGAGAAGGATTTTGAAAACCAATTTGCAATAGCCAAATAATAATAATGATCTTAAAAAGAATTATAAAAGAATATAAGCAATAAGATCAGAAATTGAAAACCCGATTTGGCTATGAAGAACTTTGAGAGCGATGAGAACGATGAGATCTTTTGAGAGAATAAGAATTTTGCTCAAGAGTGAATTGGTGAGGAAAATGTTCTCATGGCTTCTCTATTTATAGAGCCAAAGGAGAATTCAAAATAATTCAAATCAAGTTTGACTTCAGCCCAAAAATCAAGCAAAGAATAAATGAGAGAGTGAATCAAGGAATTCTGGTCGCACAGCTGGTAGTCGACTCCCTAACTTTTGAAGGATCCTGTCCAAAACAGAGTTAGGATCGATAATATGAAGTTTAGACTTACGCTTGCGTATGCGGCACGGTAGTCTACGAACTTCGCCTTCGGATTCGCCACGACGGATCGAGTCTTCTCACGAACGGAGTAAGGCTACTAAATCCACAATCTAAATCTCTACTTTAGATTAAGAACTTGGATAGAGGAAGAGAAAGGATTTCTGCAGAGCTTCGCTAGAATGAAGTTGCATGCATGAATTTCATGCAAAAAAAAGGTGTAAGAAATGGCTTACCCTTGGGTCTTATTTATAGCCCCCAAGGTAGTTATTTTAGGGTAAGTTGTTCCTTTGGAACAACTTAATTAAGGTGTACCATGATACATGGCACATTATAAGCTTAAGTTGTACCATATGCATGGTACAACATAAGCTTAAGATATTCCCCCTTTATTAGCCATATGTCGCATGCACTTATGCATATATAATGCGACTTTCCCACTCATCCAGAGATCCTCTCCGCAAGGGAACAGATTCCCTTTGCACACGACTTCGTGTACGCGACGTTCGAGGTCCGTATTCCCTCGTACATCCCCACAAGGGTGTACATACGTCTTCTATATCCAACATCTCCCACTCACACTTGAGGGGATTGTAAGAGAACATCTTTCTCTTAGTTCTTTCATCTATCATACCGAGAAATAGACCGTGCGACCGTCATGCGTGTAGAGTCTGTTGTTGTGCACTTGTTAGAGATACACAACGACCTCGAAGGTGCAAAGTTGAGTAGTTCAACGCATGCTTTACCCTAGATTATTTCTTCACATTTCTTATACTTTATATTCAACAATTGAATCCCATCTGGATTACAATTGGCTGGCCAGCTTTGAATCATTAAAGTCCAAATGCGAATATGAAATCAATCTTCTTCTTCTTGCGAACCTTCTGATCTTGACTAGACTCGCTTTTCTAACGTGCCCCGCCGAGCCGAATTATCATAGCCCATAAGTAACACGCTAAGATAGCGATCATTTCGTCAAATCTAAAGGAACCAATTGGAGTCCTTGAGGGTAAGAGTTAAGACCCATATGGCCTTTGAGTCTCACATAATAGCAAACACTATTGCTACTAACTCAGTGGTCGAAATGCATACGTGGTATGAACACGTATTACAACATCACTCCTTTCCCAGGGAGAGTATGTCTTAATGATGTTGTACGGATGAAAAGATCAGACACCACAGTGACTATCTTTTTGAGTCCCCTTACTACTCGTGAAATATTCACGGACTCTCATCCTGCATAAGACAGATAGGAAAAAATCCTATGAGATCTCTTTCAAATATCCTTGTGATACAGATCTCAGATCTTTTGTAAGCATCCATATGATGCAGATCTTTCATTCGACTATCTTGTTTAAGTCATGACTCTAAATCATTCGTCTAATGATTTTGACTTTAAACTAGTCTCATCTCTATCTTATCCATCTGATAAGATAAGGCGGTTGCTCATGTGAGAGAGCCAACCTTAATCTGTCCGACATACACACAATTCAGCTGAGATTTCAAAAATGTACACAAACATTTCTTAAGAAATTCATATGCAATGTTTGAAAAAAGAACTTATTCTTTTATTAATTTTGATCATTTACAGACATGGGAATTTACATTGGTACAACTCAGCTCTTACGCAATCCTTGAGATGATAAGTGTTTGTAAAACACATCTCTGGGGATCGCCTTCGTAAGCGGATCCGCTATCATCTCATGCGTAGATATGTACCTTATGTCTACCTTCTTGGTCTTATCATAGTCTTTTGCAAATTTGTAGCGGATATCTATGTGTTTGGTCTTACAATGGAATTTCGGATCTTTGACATAGGCTATAGATGCTTGACTGTCGCTGTGTATAGGTACAACACCTGAGTCACTTGCATTAATTAGCCTGTCTAAGAACTTCCTAAGCCAAACAGCCTCTTGAACTGCCATGCTAAATGCTACAAACTCGGCTTCCATGGTTGAAAGTGCGATGCAGGATTGTTTCTTGCTACTCCAGGATATTGCACCAGATCCGAGTAGAAAAACATATCCTGAGGTCGATCGTCGCTCATCGAGATCACCCGCCCAATCAGCATCAGTGTAGCCTTCGAGCCTCAAGGCATCTCCTTGATAGCATAAAGCAAAGTCTGCAGTTCCTTTGAGATACCGCATTATCCTCTTAACCGCTTTCCAGTGTACTTGCCCTGGGTTGGATTGGTAACGACTTACCATTCCAACGGTAAAACAGATGTCCGGTCTTGTACACATCATAGCGTACATTAGACTACCAACTGCACTGGAATATGGAACTTTTTCCATAATCTCCTTCTCTTTTTGGTTCTTTGGACATGATTTCAGACATAAATTGTCGCACTTGCTTATTGGAGTATCAATGGACTTGCAGTCATGCATATTAAAACGTTCTAGAACCTTCTTTATATAAGTCTCCTGTGAAAGAGAAAGAAGTTTCTTTGAACGATTCCTTGAAATCTTAACTCCAAGGATATATGCGGCTTCTCCCATGTCTTTCATCTCAAAAACTGATGAAAGCCAAGCCTTGATATCCATCACAAAGCCCTTGTCATTTCCGGCTATTAAAATGTCATCTACATATAGAGACATAATAACATACTTGTTCTTATTCCTCTTGATATATACACAGTTATCTTCATCAAGCATGGAAAATCCATTTGATAAGACAACCTCTTGAAATCGTATATACCATTGCCTCGAGGATTGTTTAAGACCATATATGGATTTAAGAAGTTTACAAACCTTATGTTCGTTTCCTTCTTTTACAAACCCTGTTGGTTGTTCCATATAGATCTCCTCGTCCAATTCTCCATTGAGAAAGGCAGTCTTTACATCCATTTGATGTAATTCGAGGTCTAAGCAAGCTACCATTGCCAGAATCAGGCGAATTGAGGTAAAACGAACAACAGGTGAGAAAGTCTCTTCGTAGTCTATCCCTTCCTGTTGCGTAAAACCTTTCGCGACAAGGCGAGCTTTATATCTGTCAATAGAGCCATCAGCCTTATGCTTGATCTTGAGAACCCATTTGTTCCCAATAGCTCTACGTCCTCTGGGTAAGTCAACCAAGTCCCAGACTTGGTTAACTTTCATGGATTCTAACTCCTCTTGCATCGCTTCCATCTATTTGTCTTTAGCAGGGCAAGATACGGCCTGTTTGAAAGTAGCAGGCTCGTCATCTTCTTGTAGTAAAGTCATAAAGGTTTGCGAAAATTCATCCTCAAATCTTAGAGGAGCCAACCTTGTACGACTACTACGTCGTATTTGAGATTCTTCAAGTCCTTGTTGACTTGAATTTAGATCAATTCTAATATCACTCCCACTTGGAATGTCGTTAGAATTGCTCCCACTTGGATCATTATTCCCGTATGGAATAGGATAATCGTCATTCGTATAATCCATTGGTGAAGGTTGAAACGTATTTTCATTTTCACCAAGAATTCTCCCACTCGAATGAGGTAATCCTTCTTGATCATAAATCTCAAATAGAGATAAGTCCTGACTTATCTCGCCCTGTCTTGGAAACTCGTTTTCCAAGAAAGTGACATCCCTCGACTCAAACTCAATTAGCCCACCATTGTCTTCCTGACTAATAAAAACATAACCTTTGGAGTTTTCTGCGTATCGTATAAAGATACATTTCCTTCCCCTTGGCCCAAGTTTGCCATACTTATGGGAGGAAATATGTGCGTAGGATGCACAACCCCAAGGTTTCAAAATGTTTAAGTCAGGAGACCTTTGGTTCCACAACTCATAAGGAGTGGAGCTAACTGATTTCGAGGGTACGCGGTTTAAAATGAAAGTGGCCGTTAATAATGCATCACCCCAAAAGGTGATTGGCAAGTTAGCTTGCGCCATCATTGAACGGACCATTTCCATTAAAGTCCTATTTCTCCTTTCTGCAACACCGTTTTGTTGAGGAGTATAAGGCATAGTTACCTGATGTACTATGCCTTTTTCATCACAAAGTTCCTTAAAACTTATTGATTGATATTCACTGCCCCTATCGGTTCGCAAGACCTTAATCTTGCGATCTAATTAATTCTCCACTAAACTCATATAGTTTTTAAAGCAAGCCAAAGCTTCACTTTTATGGGATATCAAATAGATATGTCCGAATCGGGTGAAATCATCAATAAAAGTGATGAAATAGGACTTTTCGCGTCTTGTCTTGACATTCATCGGACCACATATGTCCGAATGGATAAGCTGTAATGGAACCTCGGCCCTTGTGCCGGTTCCAAACGGCTTGCGACAAGATTTCCCCACAAGGCAATGTTCGCAGGTCGACATTTCAACCTTTGAAACATTGGATAGAAGGCCACGTTTGGCAAGTCTATCCATACGCGTTGGTCCAATATGACCAAGCCTTGTGTGCCAACAATTCACATCAGACTCATAAGTCTTAGAATTTGCAACAAGGAAATTTTCATTACATGAGGAATCATACATTGTACTCATTACAATAAATCCTTTAAATACAAACCCAGTACCAATAAGAGTATTATTACAACTTAATTCCATATTACAATCATGAAAAAACCAGCTATAGCCAAGACCCATTAATACAACCACAGAAATTATATTCCTTCGAATATCTGGAGCGAAGAGGACATCATGAAGTAGGAGAGTGCGGCCGTTGTCCAAGACTAGCTTGCAAGTCCCAACGCCTTTCACTTCAACACGTGTGTTGTTTCCTACATAGATCCACTTCGTTCCTTGGGGTATCCGGTGATACTCCACGAAGGACCGTCTGTCCCTTGCTATGTGGTCGGTGGCACCTGAATCAATTATCCAAAATGGATTAGATTCCACAAGAAATATTGAACTAGAAACACATATGTAACTAGTATATTTACAAGTTACCTCGTCGCCTCCACTCGTACACGAACGAGCATAGTGACCGAGCTTGTTGCACTTGAAGCACTTGATCCTCTTCAAGTCTTTCTTCTTGTGCCATTTCTTGTGCCCACCCTTATGTTTGGGTTTCTTGGTAGACTCAGGTTGCTTATTACGTTCATTAATGAACTTCGAACGATTTTTCCGTTTCTTTCCCCCGTGTGAGGAACTAGCAACCATGTGCACTTCTGCACTTGGCTTGGCAGCCGCAAGCCGCTCTTCCTCTAATTCAAGGTGCTTGGAAACATCGCTGATGGTCTTGATGCTCTCATTGTGAGTGAGATGCATCTTCATTTGGTCCCACCCATTTGGTAGGGAACGTATGACTGCTTGGATTTGTTGCTCATCCGTGAGCACATGACCTGCGTCCTTTAACTCTGATATAAGGTTCGCCATATGTCACAGATGTTTCCCCATGGAATGATCTGGACGTTTCTTATATGTATCGAACTTTATAGTTAAGGCGCGAAGTTTGGACACCGATGTGCCACCGAACTTCTCCTCTAGCTTGGACCATATGTCCATGGCTAGGTCATGTTCTCGGAAGATGCGCATTATGTCATCAGCCATACTGCTTAATAACGTAATGCGCGCTATCTTATTCTTCCGAGACCAAGCATCAAAAGCTTCCTTGTCTCTTCGGTGTTGGGCCGTAGTGCCCAACTCAGGTTCAATCATAACGTTCTTTAGAGTTTCGAGCACTTCTTGCTCCTCTAGAACGTATTGTATCTTTATGGACCAAAGTTTGTAATTATCGCCGTTGAGTTTTTCACCTTTGTTTAACTCAGCGACGATATTCTTTGAAGCGGAAGACATTTTACTTTTAAAATGCTGCAAAAGACATAAAAACCGAAGGTTCGATCAAAAACACATTGCATAAAATTCTTAAAATATAACTCCCACTTGAAATTATATTATATTTGATAAGTTACTTTCGAAAAATATTGAAGACGTTGTTCTAGAATCGAAAAGGTCTCTTTGATTCCAATCACCATCTAGAACAACCTTCAATATTTACCCATCACTTTATCAAATGTTAGTACTCTTATAGTACTTTGCAGCGGAAAAGCGTTTTTGAAAAACGTATTTTTCAAAAATTCAAAATACATTGGCTAATCTCCGTAGAGTAGAGCACAACGTCATAAGTACATTGGCTAATCTCCGTAGAGTAGAGCACAATGACTTGGCTAATCTCGCATGAAGTAGAGCACTATGGCTAGTCTTCAAGGAGTAGAGCCCAAAAAAACTTCATTAAAACGTTAGTTCCGTATGAACTAGTCGGCACTATGGTTAGCCCCGTATGGACTAATCGACACATTCGAGTTTGACCAAGGCCTTTTGTTACCCCGTATGGGTCATTTGGCAAGTTTGCAATCGACCCAGACCTTCTGTCGAATTGGTCGACCAAAAACACCAAATTGGTCGACCAATTTTTGGTCGCAACTTCTTCCCGGCCAGGGCCTCTGCCCTGGCCGACCAGGGGCCATGGCCCCCCTCGGCCAGGGCCTCTGCCCTGGCCGAGGCCGGCCAAGGCCGGACAGGCCCTGGCCGAGGCCAGGGCATTGGCCCTGGCCCCTGCCAGGGCAGGCCAGCCGGCCCTGGCCCCTGCCAGGGCCGGCCAGGCCCTGGCCGAGGCCAGGGCGCCGGCCCTGGCCTCTGCCAGGGCCGCCTAGCCCTGGCAGTGGCCAGGGCGCCAGCCCTGGCCACTGCCAGGGTCGGCCTGGCCGGCCAAGGGCCGGCCCTGGCCTCTGCCAGGGCCGGCCAGGCCGGCAGGCCTTGGCCAAGGCCGGCCACTGCCGGCCTGGCCTTGGCCGGCCATGGCTTGGCCATGGCCGGTCATGGCCAAGGCCATTTGGCATTGGCCGGCCATGGCCCTTTTGGCCATGGCCGGCCACCCCCTTTGAATGGGGTTGCCGCACACACTCCTCCCCCTTGATGGGGTGGTCGCCGGTGGTTATTGGCTGTAGCCAACCCCCTCCGCAAGTGGAGGGGGGGTGCATAGCCTTCATAGCCCATTTGGCCATGGTGCACATGCACCAAATTTCCTCTTACCCGTTGGAAATAACTACCATCATCTTCCTCGATAAAGTACCCGTTCGTCGATGAAGCACCCGTTCGTCGAGAAATTAGTTATTTCCTAATGGCCGTGTGCCAAAAATGAAAAATAACATACTACGTGAACAGTCGGTTCTTCCCGTCACGGAGAGTTCCTACCATATCCGTAATGATAGGAGACCCTAACGTGAAAAGAACAACCGCTGCGTTCTCTCCGTCACGAAGCGTTCCTACTATATCCGTAATAGTAGGAGACCCATTCGTGAAAAAGACAACGACTCGTTCATAGTTTCGACGGGGCGGTGGTTTGACCGGGGCGAACCCATATGGCTCTGATACCAATGAAGGATCCTGTCCAAAACAGAGTTAGGATCGATAATATGAAGTTTAGACTTACGCTTGCGTATGCGGCACAGTAGTCTACGAACTTCGCCTTCGGATTCGCCACGACGGATCGAGTCTTCTCACGAACGGAGTAAGGCTACTAAATCCACAATCTAAATCTCTACTTTAGATTAAGAACTTGGATAGATGAAGAGAAAGGATTTCTGCAGAGCTTCGCTAGAATGAAGTTGCATGCATGAATTTCATGCAAAAAAAAGGTGTAAGAAATGGCTTACCCTTGGGTCTTATTTATAGCCCCCAAGGTAGTTATTTTAGGGTAAGTTGTTCCTTTGGAACAACTTAATTAAGGTGTACCATGATACATGGCACATTATAAGCTTAAGTTGTACCATATGCATGGTACAACATAAGCTTAAGATATTCCCCCTTTATTAGCCATATGTCGCATGCACTTATGCATATATAATGCGACTTTCCCACTCATCCAGAGATCCTCTCCGCAAGGGAACAGATTCCCTTTGCACACGACTTCGTGTACGCGACGTTCGAGGTCCGTATTCCCTCGTACATCCCCACAAGGGTGTACAAACGTCTTCCATATCCAACAACTTTGGTAGTCGACTCCCAGAGTGTCTCAGAGAAAATCTGCTACTACTGGTAGTCGACTCCCTAACTTAGGTAGTCGACTACCAGACTATCTTTTCTGGTAGAAGACAGAAATCAGTGTAGTGAACTACAGGGTGTTTGTAGTTGACTACAAATTGAAACTTAGCTTCTATGAAAAGTATGCTCTCAAATAAGTTTAAAATGAGTTTTAAAAACATTTTAGAAAATCATTTTGTGTGTGTGCAAATTCTTCTTGGCTTTGACATAATTCCTAAGAAAATGAAAAACAACTCACACACTAGACTCTATGATGAATGTGAAGCCATGAATGAGCTTGAGCTAGTTGCATATGCTTCGCTTGAATTTGAGCTCCTCTTTAGCTTTAGCTTGAGCACATTCTTTGAGCTTCATCTTTGAACTCTTCTTGTGCTTGAGCTTTGAAGTTGCGAGCTAAATTCATCTTCATCTTCTATGTGTGTGGTTGAAGTTCTTCTTCTCAGAGTATGTTTCGAGCTTCAAGTAGCTTATTGCACAACCTACACACTTAAGTAGTATGATTAGTAATTTAATAACATTTGGTGTGATCATCAACAAAACAAACCACTTGGGGTGGGACTAGATTCCCATCAACTATAAGTCTATGGACATTATCTAAGTATCCAAATTTATACTTAGGATAATGGATACCATATTATATCTTAACAAGACGTATACTTAGGATAAATCGCCTTATGGGCATATATCTTCCTACATATCATTTTGAATGCTCGCTTTGTAGATATCCTTTGCATATACCATCAAATCATATTTTATTTTCTTTATTTTTCTTTATTTCGCATCGTACTGCATCCACACCCACCCACCCATATCTTATATGCCCTTGTGCCACACCTTGCATATTGAGGACAATGTGATGTTTAGCATGGGGGAGTGAGTGGGCCCACACACTTTTCATTTTGCTTACTTTTATCTTTATTTTCTCACTTTTCTTCATTTTCCACTTATTTTCACGCACTTTTTCATTATTTCCCATGCATCATGTTTTCTTCATTTTTGGAGTGCTTGCATGTGTATAGTTAGATTTTATTTTATCCTTACTTCTTTTACTTTCTTTGCTAGAGATGAATTCACTATGATGAATATAGCTTAGATTTCGCTTTACTCTTATGCACGTATCTCTTGCCATTCTATTGTTTTTTATTTCTGATATCATTTGCGATATATTTGCCGTGCACTTGAGAAAAAGAACTTCCAAAATTTTTATTATTTGTCTATGGAATCGTCTGAGAATTACATTATTGTATACTTTTTATAGAAAATGCACCAAGATTCATGTATTGACTGCCTATTACTTGGAGTACTACTTTGTATCTTCATATCACTTCTTATTGCATGAAATGTGTATTGAACTTCCAGGTTGAATGGATTAATTGTTGTTTGATATGAAAGGATTAGTTTACTTTTAGAAATCAAACTGAGTAGATGACATTACCCTGCTGAAGTTGTTATGCATATACAAAATGAGTGAACCGAGCATTATCATATATTCTTTCTCCACATATATTGAAAAATGTCTCTATACATATAATCATTGGTGAATATTCTCTACTTAAGTGAATCTTATTATTGCATCTACCCAATGCTAAAAAGAAACAAGCTCCATCATCCCAAAAACTCAAAAGAAAGGAAAAATTTATATCTTTGCATCTTTCTTTGGGATTGTTCTTGTGTATATAAAATAAGAGAAAAAAAGAAAGAAAAGAAAGAAAAAAGAAAAGAAAAAAAAAGAAAAGTTTCATTGTATATACACAATCCCCTTCTTTACTTCCTTCTTGGCTTCCTTTTTATAAATGGAGCTACAAAAATATGGCAACAATTTCATATTTGATGCCACCAGGCTTATAAATAAGCTTGGGGGAGGAGATCCACCGATGTGAAAGAGAGTGACTACTTATATGTGCATGAAGACCTAAGCTCGGTAATTTCTGATACTTAGGGAGATAACTTAGAGTATAACGACATCTATGAATTGAAAAATTGGCATGGAATTCATGAAAACCATCTCTTTCTATTCTTATTGATTTGAATTGCGTGATATCTCTTATACTCCAAATAGAAGCAGTCAATTGAAAAGTGTGTTGTCTATAATTATGTATATCATTTTCCTAAGCCTTAGACGATTTTTGATTCTAAAATGATTTCATATTTCATATGATTCATGTTGTTCTTAGTTTTTCTCTTAAGTGTACCCATATGAATTGATATCGAAATAGAAGCTTTAGTGATGTTTCTTATTCATTGCTCGTGCTATTTGAGTAAACAAGCCCGAGTTCTGAGAGAATGATCTAGCACTTCCCTTCTTCATCTTCTTTTTCATCTATTTGATATATTTTTTATTCGCCAAGTTCATTTTTTACATATTTTACTCAAGGACGAGTAAGAGGTAAGCTTGGGGGATTTTGATAGGCTCATGTTTACACTTTATTTCTGCATTTTTCCATCCTATAACGATTGCTTATATCGTGATTTTGACGATTATACGACGCTTCTACGATATATTTCACTATTTCTTTGTTTCGTCTGATTTCAGGAAATATGGAGCAATCTGGAGCAATTTAGAGCCACAAAAGCTTATAAGAGTGTCAAAGCGCCATTGACGATGATAACAGAGAGCTAACGGCGCTGGCGGATGAGTAAAAGAAGAAGGAAGGCGAAAGAAACGATGAGGAAGTGAGAAGGAGAAAAAAGTACTGAAACAGGCTGCTAGGCCGAGTGCCGCAGCCCACTCAACCGAGTGAAGCAGCCCATTCGATCGAGTGAAACTAACACGCCCAATCCAGCCTGAAGAAGAGCTAGAATATACTCAGCAGAGTGGGAATTTCCACTCGACCGAGTGAGAAGCCCACTCGACCGAGTGGAGATAAAAATTGTGAAGAAATCCTTCGACGCTCCTCTGTTTTTAGAGAGTATATACAGTACATCCTACTAGACCGAGTATGAATCTCACTCGACCGAGTGAGAAGACTACTCGGCCGAGCGGTCTGAACTTCAAGAACGCTGAAAACCCCTAATTTCTGCAGATTTCTCACTCGACCGAGTGAGCAATTCACTCGGCCGAGTGCGCCATTGGCCAGTTTCCCAAATCTGGGGTTTGCATCTGTTCAGGGAAAAATCAGTCAGGATTTTCTGTATTTTCTGGGCGGCTATAAATACCCAGTTTTGTGGCAGCCCAAGGAGAGACTCTTTAGAATAATTTTGTTTGTTTTAATTTTAGTTCTAGTTTTCTCTTGGCGAAAGGATTGGGGAGAAGGATCTAAATTTCTTATTCTTGAAGCTTGTATTTAGAAATTGGTTTGTCTAAACTCTTTCAAGTTGATATTTTTATGTTATATTTCTCTCTAAACCTGAGTTTTGTGATGAATTCTATTGCACATCTTGTTTCTATTGTGATTTCTATGATGAATTGTGAGTAGTCTCTTTGCTCTAGGGTAAATGGATGTACCCTATGGATTTAAAGTATGATTTGTGAGATCTATCGAATTGCTATGTCGCTAAGATTGTTAAGGGTTAGATTGTGATTGATTTACTACAGATAGCTAGGGATTTCTATTGGATATTGAGAGTCGATAGAGGATCTTGATCTAAGGGAAGCCCTAGATATTCAATTTAGATCTATAATCGAGATTCCCTAGAATTGGTGTGCGAGAGCGACCAAAACTAGCATCTTTATTATATTTCTATAATTATATTCATTTGTACGACGGTAAAATGGATACAAACTATCACGATCTAGATTCGAACTTAAGTTGCGCGAGAGCGAGCTTGAGTTGAAATTGAAATTACTGTCGATCTTAATGCTAGTAGTTTGAACTAGGCTTACACGAGAGCGAGACTCTAGTTTAGGTTACTATAGACTTGCGTAGCGTGAGAGCGTGCGTTGGATCCCAACTTAGGTGTGACAAGTTTATCCTAAATCAAGAGTCGTAATATTGAAATTCGTGTTTCACATTGTTTGCTTGAAATCTATAATGGGGATTCCCAAGCCCTAGGCATTCTTATAAATTGAATTTACAACCAATACTTTGAACGATTGTAACACCAATATTTCTTCGCCACCATTTCACAATAGCTTAGTAATCAATATAGATACCAATAGTTCCTCCCCGTGATTCGATACCCGCTTACCACTTAACCGTGCACCTGCGGTAAAACTATATTGTTTTTGGAGTTACTATCCGGGACGACCATTGATGCATGGAATCTCACATGGACCAGAGTAAGATATTGGACGCCTGAACTGACCTGCTGACGCAAGCATTCCTGCAAAAAATGAGCCTGGGAAACGTAGTTTTGTCAGGCTGTACCCCCTTCTCCGGTACCTGGAACAAAGAAACTAATGTGTCAGAGGACCGTGGGTCAAACCCCCTGTGTCAGAAGGACGGACCCCCCGACTACCCTCCAATGCCTAAGTCAGGTGATGCTGGAGGGAAGGAGGTGATGGGCGTAAGATAGACTGTGCATGGTGGCGACAAATTGGTTGAGCATGGATGCGCCCATAGCCATAAGTGTTTAGAGTTTGGGTTTTGCGTGTGGAGTTGAGCATGTTGAATTGAACATACCTGGCTCAGGAGAAGTCCTACCGCTTATATAGAGACCGAGAGGGGCATGCCAGATCAGGTAGTCTTGGGGACCACAGATTCCTTGATGTATCACTGCAAATCAGGCATATGCGCAGGTGTGATAGGCGGTAATGGACCACGTCTGAAGAGAAGGCATACAGTTATTGGCACGTTATATGTTGGGAATGCATTGATAGTTCGTTGGCAATGGCTTATTAAGTGTGTAGATGGTTCGCTTGAGATTACACCATGTGGAGTTGGCTAAGTTGAATACGCAAGTAGGTGCTTGACGCACCCGTAATCTACACCTAGGTTCCACCTGGCGGTGTCACGATCGCCAGGCGTAATATGGCCCCTAGGCTACGATTTCGGGCTCAATCCGCAAACGGACGGTGTCGAGTAATAGTATATAAGATGTCGGATCCCACAGGGACGGTGATAGTGTCTATAGGTTCTCAGTCTATTTCTAAATGTAGAAGTGAGTTAGCTGTCGGGGGAACAGATTTGGGTTGGTTGTTGTTTTGGTAATATCAATAAAAGGGGACTAGGGCTTTAGGGATCACCACTAGGATCGTTGGGGGTTGATGTTGAGATAGGATCCTCACATTTCATTAGGGCTAGGGAATTAATCCCCCAATTCATACCACTCTCGTAGGTTAGAATTGCGGGGTATTTCGGTGGCTCTCGTTGACGCAATGGCGGTAGCTGTCAACGTAGAGGTATAGTTCGTCGATGATCCCCTCAAGGAGCGAGCCGGGTATGGTCACGTGCCTTGGTTGGATCCAACGATTTCCCTATTTGAATCCCTAGATACCCCTTAAGCACATTAATTCCACAGACCGTGGGCATGATCTCAGTACGGGTTATCTACGGATTCGGTAGGATCTACCGAAATACAACCCTAAATCCCCAATTCAACGTAGGGATCCAGATCTATATTTTCCCCCTAAAATCCTAGGGCTAACCTATCAACCCTAGAAAGAATCTACTCACTCATGCAATAAAAACGTGCAAAAACACCAATTCGACGGAAGAAAACATTTTAGAAATCGAGAGATTAGGGTTAAAAGAACTTACAACGAGAATAGACGAACAATAGATCCAGAGAAAAATCCAAATTCCAATCAACAAACGCAAACAAGAACATGAGTAATGATCTCAAGCGTAAGATCCAAAAATTGCTACAAAAATTAATCTAAGAATAATTCCCTTCAAAATTTGCACAGATCTCCCCACAAAAATTACTAATCGAAGCACAATCTAACTCTCTACACGTCGCTCACGATCGCCAGCTTTTAGTGCTCCCCAAGATCGCGCGCTCCGCGATCTTTCAAAACTACCCAGAAATTCCCTTAGTGTTGTCGATCGAGCAGGTGACTCGGTCGAGCAGCTGCTACTCGGTGAGTAGCTCGGCCCGTGTAGTTGTGCTGCTCGGTTGCTTGGAGATTTTGAAATCGACCTACCCGAACCGAGTAGTCTCTGCTCGGTCTGAGTAGGTTCGACTTGGTCTGATGCTCGGGATCTACTCGGGCGCTACTCGGGCTGTGTAACCTGAGGCGACTCGACCGAGCAGATGAGCTGCTCGGTCCGAGTCAGCCCGTATCCGATCTCTGCTGTAAAATGGAACTACTCGGGCCGAGTAGCTAGGCTACTCGGCCCGAGCATTTTCTGGGAAAATGCTGCAGCAGGCCTGGGGCTTCTCTCTCTGCTCTCTATCCCTTCTCTCCTCCAAAGGCTCCGAAAACGCGACGAACTCCTCCAGAGCCCCGCCAATGAGCTCACGAGCATGTCGGAGGTGTCCATACCCAAGTGGGGTCCGAATCACTCCAAAATCCCTGAAAATTCACGAAACACTACGAAACTCGAAAATATCGTCAGAAATGCAAAATCGTGGTAAAAAGTGGGATTTGGATGCGAAAATGATATGCGATGAGATGAGATAATGATATGAAAATGATGAAAAATATGGACACATCAAAATCCCCCAAGCTTACCTCTTACTCGTCCTCGAGGAAGACGAATAATCGTTACGCCGGGAGGAAAACAAAATGAAAATAAGAAAATGAAAATAGAAAGGAATGAAAAACAAAAGAGAGAGAGAAGTAAGAGGAAAGTGCCAAGGATGATCCGTCAGATCTCAGGCCCAAATAGTATATCACGATGCTCTGAGTGCTAAACATACATGTTATTGGTAATTTCTAGCTTTATATATCATATGACATGCAGTGCAGGCAAAGAACATGGATCTACTGAAATAACACCGTCAATTCATATCAATCTCATGCAATCGCTAGAGTCTAGTATAAAGGAGTTAGCAATGCCCTTTTCAATCACAGATACACAAGGAGCATAAAAGAATCACACAGCATGCAATAGAGAATAGAAAAAATCATGCCATTCAGATATTCATTTCGATACGTGAAACATCTCCAAAACTAAAGTAATTCGTAAAGTTTAGGTTTTATAAAATCTCCCCGTGTGCACCGTCTCCACTCTAATGTTAAGCTCACTCATGTAATCAGTTGGTTTACCCCGAAGCTTAGCTTGAGGCGTCGCATCAAAGAAAATGATATGGAATTTTTATTTTTCTTCCCAGAACAAATGATAGCTTCTAATGAAATGATATATAACAGTATTTATTCATTTTCTTTATTTTTTCTTTTCTTTTTCAGATATGAAAATATACACTTTTTTTTCTTTTTTTCTTTTTTTTCTTTTTCATTTAGAAGCTATACTTTTTCTTTTTGGGATTGGGAAGTAAGATGCAGTACGGATAGCTATGGGGGTGCAACCAACTGATATGTAGAGATATAAAATAGATATGTGGAGAAGGAAAATAGTGGGACTCTCGGTTCACTCATAAGAGGGTGCACAAGTTTGATAAAAATAAAATCCTAACTAAACTCATATATAACATGAATATTTTCACTTCTCTAAATGAATACTAAAAAAGACATGCAGTAGTAAACACAATATCAGCAGGCATGCAATCAGAAGTGACTGAGATAAGAAAACAGGTGCTCCAAGTGTTCTAGTGATGCGTGAACCTGGGTGCGTTTACCAACATAAATCATAGTAGATACTAATTCATGCATTCAATTTTCAATTCATTTCAAGTATTAAATCAGACAGATCATCAAAAGAAATGCAAGCATATAAATAGTAAAGCTGAAATTCACCCTAATAGCATGTCAACAGAAATGAGCATCGTAACAGACTAAGAAGGTCACGAGAGATATCATCATGCGGAAACATCCCTAGCAAAGATAAAGAAAAAGAGGCGGAGAAAAGGGGGGAAATAAAATACAAAACGATGCTTGCATGCATGGTAAAAATAGAAAATATGATGCAAAATGAGAAAAAAGAAAAATGGTGCAGGAAAGTGGTGAAAAAGTGAAATAAAAACTGAAATAAGGGAGAAAAATGTAAAAATAGAAATGAAAATAAAGAGGTAGCGCTCATCCCCCAAGCTAAACCTAGCAGTGTCCTCACTGCTAAGAAATCGCTCGTGAGCGGGAGATGATGCTAAATGGACGGGATGGGTGGGGCAATAAAATAAAAACTATGCAGTAAAAGAAAAAAGAAATATAAAAAACTAAAAAAATGATATGATTCAATGCAATATGTGATATGATGCATGGGTGCAGCCTCCCCCAAGCTGTGTAAAAGTAGGGCCCCGTAGAGACAGATGTGCACAAAATAAATAGGGGAGGCAGAGTGGGTATGAACTACATCAAGCAGACGCACCACCCTCTGGGGGTGGTGATGGGTCCCTCTGCTGTGGACCCGGAGTGGTGGGTGGCAGGTCCGGCTGGAAATCATGGGGTGGGTCAGTTCGAATGTGACGCAAGAGGCTCTGGAGGAAGGGCAGGTCACGCTCGACCGACTGTTGAGTCATCGGACCACCATATCCTGCTAGTAGGATCAGGGCACCGAACCGGTCAGCTTGGTCATCGTCACGGAATGTAACCTCGTATTCGGCGTAACCTAAGTAAAGGGGGTCAGAGGGGCACATGGCGGTGGGGGGTGCAGGGGTAGTGGTGGATGATTCGGCGACGGTGTTGGCTCGAGTGGGCGAGCGTGTGTGACGTGTAACCGGGTAGGCCTAGGATTGGATGTGCCGGTGTTGGCAGGTCTAGCGCGGCGTGGAGGCATTGTGTAAGTGGAGGAGAATAGTATTATACTATGTAAAGCAAATTGGGCAAATATGGAACGAACTTACCAGCTAGAATGAGATGGCGTTATGTCCTCGTCGGTGTCGTGATGGCCGCTGATCCAGATTATCCCCAAGTTTTTCAAAGAAGCATCTTTTGAACTTAGCAATTCAAACCTGAAAGAGGAACAAGGAGGATATCAGTATATTTAAACGAGAGAAACGACAAATTCAATTTCGAACAACGCTTGCTTGAATATTAAATGATGGGAGGTGGCCTTGTGGGGAAAAAGAGTGGCTTCAGGAGAGATGGCGACGGCTGTGAGGAAGGAGGGGTGGTTTGGTGAAGGGTATGTTTTCGAGTCGGGTTAGGATTAAAAAGGCGGAAGCGGGTAGGGCGAGAAGCATAGTGACCCGAACAATAGCAACGCATGACTCGGACTGAGCAACTCAAGTACTCGGTCGAGTAAGACGTATACGGAGGACTCAGACCGAGAAATCATACTGCCTGCTCGCCACGAGTAGTCAATTACTCGGTCGAGTCGCCTACAGCTCGGGCCGGGTTGCTAATTGGCAACCGGGTTGGCAGAGCGATGTTTTTCTCATCCAAATTGAAACCTGTAGTACTCGATCGAGTTTACGGCTACTCGGTCGAGTTGCCTATGGCTCGGGCCGAGTCGATAATATTCTGTCCGGGTTGACAGAGTGACGATTTCTCCACAAATTCGATAGCCTGTAGTACTCGTCCGAGCAGCTATTTGCTCGGGCCGAGTCTACTTCTACTCGGGCCGAGTATCAAGCTGCTTGGGGCGAGCGACAATGGCTGCGTCTCCACGTATCTGTGCTTCTCGACCGAGCAGGGAAGCTGCTCGGTCGAGTCTCCTGTGTCTCTTTATCCTCTTCTTTTCCCTTGGTTTTCTTCTCAAATATTTGAATCCGTTGCTTTCCTTTGGCTTCCTTCCGTTTATAATGACCATATGCATACCCCCAATTGTCCATCCTACACAAAACACGAACCCATCAAATTTTTATGATTTTTATAATTTTATCTAAAGATCAGGAAATAAAAATGAAAATAAGAAACTAAGGAAGAAAGTCCAAAAACTAAGGGATTGGGTTGCCTCCTAATAAGCGCTCGTTTTCAATCATGAGCTCAACTCCCTCTAATATATCAATGCTCATTTGGTGCGCGCGGTGGTCGCACGTCAATATTTGGGGTGGTGCAAACCGGCGGCGTTTGATTTCCGCCTACTCCAAGATTCTCCTCCACATAAGATGTGGTCTCCAGCGCTTGATGATTTGATGATTGACGTAGAAAGTCCTCATCCAATACTTGGATGTACGCGGTGACCACTTTGTTGTAGGTTGGGTCGCCGTCGTCGTCGATGCTTGCCATCATTGGGTCCTTCATGACCCCTTCAGCAGTGAAATCTTCAATTGCTTCCTCTTCAAGAAGCTCCAGATAACTGGCCCCTTCTACATGGGCTCGCTCCCTCATCGGCTTTTATAGCCAAAACTTAGCTTCAATATTTCCCACATTAAGAGAGAGGGTCCCTTCTCGGACGTCTATCAGAACTCCGGCCGTCGCCATGAAGGGGCTGCCGAGTATGAGTTGAGAGCTTCCTCCCTCCGGCATGTCCATAATGATGAAGTCGACTGGGACACATAGCCTTGGAGATATTTGAAGGATGATGTCCCTCGCTATCCCCACCGGGTAGGTGATAGAATGATCGGCGAGCTGGATGGACATGCTCGTCAGTTCCAGCTCACTTCCCGTCTGGAGTCTTTGGAAGATGGAGAGGGGCATCAAGCTGATGCTGGCCCCTAAGTCAATCAACGCCTTGCTGAACGGCATCCCTCCAATGGAGCATGGCACGGTGAAGTTCCCCGGATCCGGAAGCTTCCGGGGGAGGTGATTTTTGATAATGGAGGTAGAATCTGTTGGAACTTGGAATTTCCATCCTCTCTTCCATAAGGTTTTGATGTGACAAATCTATATATTTCATGTTACTAACTTTATCTATGCAGATGTGCAGCTTCAACGCAAATTCATTCACATCACGCATATGATCAAAGTACAAGGAGATTCTGCAAAAACAACCTTGCTACTCAAATTACGTGTGAAACACGTATCTACGGAATGATGTAATTTTTACTTTTTAGATAGCTTCAGGGCCTTGGTTATATCTTATCATATATCCCTAAAGCTCAAATCTACATCATCTCCTAACTCATTTGATCCTAAGTCAAAATTCGTATTTTTCAGTACTAGCCTACTAGGAATTCTCCTAGCCTACCAAAACAGTTATATTTTTGCTTGATACTTTCAGAAAAGTATCTATCCGTTGTCTATTCCACGTCACCAAAATTTTGTGACCGTTTGTTACCGTTACAAAATTGGCAGGCTACGAATTTTCGTAGCATGCCAAAATGCTTTTGGGACTGAAACTTTCCAGAACAGTTTCTGACCGTTCTCCAACGTTCCTCTCAGTTTCTGAACGTTGTGCAACGTCTCTTTTAGAGCCGTTCACAACCGTTTCTAAAACCTATAAAAGGAGGGGTACCCCCTCTCATTTTCCACACACTTTCCTCTTCTTAATTCTGATTTTGTTGAAAGCAAGTCCTTGATTTTTTTAAGTAATTCTGCCATTAGTTGTTCTTTTCTTATTTGTAAGAAGAAATCATTAGATTTCTCTCTTCATTTAAGAACGGAAGAACTTGGATTTTCAACATCACTTTTGGAAAGTTGTTTGTGTTCATAATTGCAAGAAGATATCAATAGATCTCTCTCTTCTTTTATGAACCAGAGAACTTCAAGTGTTGCGCTTCATTACATATCTTTTACATCTTGAAGTTCATCTTCTAAACACCATCCTTGAATTCATTCTCTGAAATTTATAACAAGGCTATAGGTGTTTTTTTATTTCTTATTTAACAGGTTGGAATCTCTGTTTAGAGATTGTACAAAGTTTGGGACACGGGGAGTGTCGCCATTTTTGTAAGTTCGTGCTTGCGGAGCAAGTGATTATAGTGGATTGAAAATCTCTACGGGGTAGAGGACTGGAGTAGGATCACAAGGATCCGAACCAGGATAAATCTCTGTGTTTGCGATTGGTTTAATTTTTCAGCACTTGTCATTTTATTTCTGTGCCATCTTTGCAAATATTACTAACATCTTATTTGCGACAATTTTTTTAATATACACTATTCACCCCCCCTCTAGTGTATTGATCCTTACAGGCTAAAATTACAGAATCCTCCAACAGCTTGATTTCTTCGAGCTTCCTCTTTCCCGTAATGAGCTCCTTAAAAAATTTGGCGTATGTCGGGATCTCGGTGATGGCATCTATAAACGGGATATTCAGCTGGATTCCCTTTAGTAACTCCATAAACTTGGAGTACTTCTTCTCCAATTTGGCTAGGGCTAGCCTCTGTGGGTATGGAGGAGGAGGTCTAGAGACTTTGCCCTTAGATGCATCAACAGAAGGGAGCGTCGTAGTAGGTATGACGAGAGGTGCATCTGCTTTCTCCTCAATAGTAATAGGCCCTTCAGTGGCCTCAACTCTGTCGTTGTCATCAATAGCTTCTTCGATGGTGACCTTCTCCTTGTTCAGCACTAGAACCATAACGGGGTCAGTCACCCGTCCACCTCGTGTGGTCACTAAAACCACGACGTTGGCTTGAGCTCTAGGGTTAGTCTCCGGTTGGGAGGGTAATCTCCCCTGATTATTTAGCAACTGCGACATTTTTCCCCTCAGTTCATCGAGCGAAGAATTGATATTCTTGAATTGGTTCGATGTATCCTGATTAAAGAGAATCCGGCCGCTCATGAAGGTCTCCAGTGTAGATTCGAGATTAGACTTTGGCAGAGCCGGCACATAATTCTGCTGAGGTGACCGGTTGAACTGATACCCCGGCGGCCTATATGGCCCAGCTGGCCTAAAGCCGCCCTGCTGTTGGCTCTACTGCTGTTGAGGAGGAGGGGTGGTCTCTGAATCTGCGGAGGTTGCAGCCCTCCACTTGGGTTTCCATAGGAACACCCCGGGTGATTCCTGGTGGCAGGATGCTGCCACTGATTCCGTCCCTCTCCTTGGACGTACTGCACGGTCTCGGATGTCTCAGCACCCTCATAGTGGCCCTCAATAGGGATATATTCGGGATCTACATACTCCTCCCCGGGATGTAGGAAGTGCTGGGTGCTGCTGGGATGGAGTCTAGGCGCTGCTCGATACGGGCCACTTGCTTGCACAAGGTCTCGATGTGAGAATCCAAGTGACTAGCGACCTTGACCTCAGGAGTCCGGGTCACAACGGTCCGTTCATCATTCCACTGCTGGGTGTTGGCTGCCATGTGCTCCAACAGATCTATAGCCTCCTCAGGAGACTTATCAAGTAAGGCGCCTTGTGCCGCAGCATCGATAATCATCTGGTGCAAGGCTGGAGCCGATTGTAGAAGCTCTGTACCAAATCCCAGGGCTTGATTCCATGATGAGGACACTGGTGTTGGAGGTCCTTGAACCTCTCCCAAGCCTCGTAGAGTGACTCCTG
This sequence comes from Scilla litardierei, assembly GCA_030789695.1. Lineage (NCBI taxonomy): Eukaryota > Viridiplantae > Streptophyta > Magnoliopsida > Asparagales > Asparagaceae > Scilla > Scilla litardierei. The sequence continues at coordinate 767,584,133 of CM061142.1, forward strand.
TGGGAGCTGCTTGAAGTTCGATATAGCTCCACGGATCCGGACCGTCTTCAATGGTGGATAAAATTTATCCACAAATGCAAGCGCGAGCTTCTCCCATATGGTGAAGTGGTTGGGAGGGTGAGCTCGCAGCCAATAGGAGGCCTTGTCTCTCAAAGTGAAAGGGAAGAGTCGCAGCTTCACCGCATCATCACTGACATCCTTCGCCTTGAATGTATCACATTTTGTCAAGAAGTAGTCAATGTGGTGGTTGGGATTTTCGTGAGGATGCCCATGGAAGGGATCCTGCTGCATGAGATTGATCAACTCCGTCTTGAGCTCGAAGCTCGCTGCCGCCAACTGCGGTCTAAGAATTGAGGAGTTGTTCCCAAAAGTAGGCTTCAAGTGGTCCCTGATGGACCCAGTGCGAAGAGGAGGAGGAGGATTTTCTCCCATCTGAGCAGATGGAGATGAACTTCATCTAGAGGCTCTCAAAGCCCTGGCTGTCTTTTCGATCTCAGGATCGAACGATAACTCTCTAGTTTACCCTTTATAGCGGGTGTTCATGCACCAACAAAGCTCAAAGAAATACCGTCTAGCATCGCAATAAATAAAAAGAATAAAAATGATGGAAGGGTGAGAAATGATCTGAATGCTAGCAAACTTCACAAAATAAAAATAAACTGAGATGGAACACTATTGCCGTCCCCGGCAACAGCGCCAATAACTTGACGCACCCGTAACCTACACCTAGGTTCCACATGGCGGTGTCACGATCGCCAGGCGTAATATGGCCCCTAGGCTACGATTTCGGGCTCAATCCGCAAGTGGACGATGTCGAGTAATATTATATAAGATGTCGGATCCCACAGGGACGGTGATAGTGTCTATAGGTTCTCAGTCTATTTCTAAATGTAGAAGTGAGATAGCTGTCGGGGAATAGATTTGGGTTGGTTGTTGTTATGGTAATATCAATAAAAGGGGACTAGGGCTTTATGGATCGCCATTAGGATCGTTGGGGGTTGATGTTGAGATAGTATCCTCACATTTCATTAGGGCTAGGAAATTAATCCCCCAATTCATACCACTCTCGTGGGTTAGAATTGCGGGGTATTTCGGTGGCTCTCATTGACGCAATGGCGGTAGCCGTCAATGTAGCGGTATAGTTCGTCGATGGATCCCCTCAAGGTGCGAGTCGGGCATGGTCACGTGCCTTGGTTGGATCCAACGATTTCCCTATTCGAATCCCTAGATACCCCTCAAGCACATCAATTCCACATACCGTGGACATGATCTCAGTACGGGTTATCTACAGATTCGGTAGGATTTACCGAAATACAACCCTAAATCCCCAATTCAACGTAAGGATCTAGATCTACATTTCCCCCCTAAAATCCTAGGGCTAACCCATCAACCCTAGAAAGAATCTACTCGCTCATGGCAATGGAAACGCGCAAAAACACCAATTCGACGGAAGAAAACATTTTAGCAATCGATAGATTAGGGTTAAAAGAACTTACAGTGAGAAGAGACGAACAATAGGTCCAGAGAAAAATCCAAATTCCAATCAGCAAACGTAGACAAGAATAAAAGTAATGATCTCAAGCGTTAGATCCAAAAATTGCTACAAAAATTAATCTAAGAATAATTCTCTTCAAAATTCACATAGAGCTCCCCTCCAAAAATTACTAATCGAAGCACAATCTAACTCTCTACACGTTGCTCACGATTGCCAGCTTTCAGTGCTCCCCGAGATCACGCGCTCCGCGATCTTTCAAAACTTCCCAGAAATTCCCTTGGTGTCGCCGACCGAGTAGGTGACTCGGTCGAGCAGCTGCTGCTCGGTCAGTAGCTCGGCCCGTGTAATTGTGTTGCTCGGCTGCTTGGAGATTTTGAAATTGACCTACCCGGACCGAGTAGTCTCTGCTCAGTCCGAGTAGGTTCGACTCGGTCTGATACTCGGGATATACTTGGGCGGTACTCGGGCTGTGTAATCTGAGGTGACTCGACCTAGCAGATGAGCTACTCTGTCCGAGTCAGCCCATATCCGATCTCTGCTGTAAAATGGAACTACTCGGGTGATGCGTCCAGAGTGTAACTCCGAAACGATGTCATTTATCGCAAGCGCATGGTATAGTGGCAAGCGGGTATCGAACACGGGGAAGCGGTGCTATGCTACCTACTACTCCAAGGTTGAGTTAGACTTGCGGGTTTACTGGTGGGTGTGGATTGTGGAGTGTCGTGGTGATGATGGATGCAAAAGTCGTGTCACTCGATATCGCAAATGAGGGGTTCCACACAATATAAAAGAATAAAATATGAAAAGATTAGGGCCTAGGGCATAGCCACTAAGACCGTCGGATGTCGACGCTAGGCTAGGACTCTTAAGTTGCATTGGTTTAATTGGGGATTTGTAGCATCTGGAAAGTGAATTCATGCGTCTGGGCATCATGAATCTAACGTATCACATTAACCCCGCTCTCGCGATAGGTGCAAACTTACGTGCATTAAGGATCTACAAAGTTCTCACCACTCTCGTGGTTCGAACGCTTTCAACTCGTACCACTCTCGTGGGTTGGAGCTTCGAGGTATTTTGGTGGCTCTTATTGGCGCAATGGTGGTAGCCGTCAATTAGTTATATAATTCGTCGGCAGATCCCCTCAAGACACGAGCCGTGCATGGTCACGTGCCTCGGTTGAATCCACTAACTCCCTAATTAAATCCGTAGGATATTCCTTAAGCTAATCGATTCCACTGACCGTGGGCACGATCTCAGTTCGAATTCTCCTAGGGATCTTGCTAGATCAACCAAAATACAACCACTTTATACCCAACGCACCATAAAAATCCCAACTTTGCGTCTAAATCCTAAGTTCCATGGGCTAATCCCTTAGCCCTAGATAGAACTACACACGCATCATAGGAAAAATAATAGAAGATTCAATAATAGCAAGAGAATTCATCCTAGTATGGATCAACGAGATATTCAATCAATAATCACAAAAAAATAACAAAAATAGAATTAAAGAGACAAAAATACTTATCTTAATACAAAGGAGGGGCCTAGGGCATAGCCAAACTCCCCAAAAGATCGTCTCCAAAAAAGCCTAAGAAAGATCTAAAAATTCTCCTCTAAAAAATATCAAAAAGTCTCCCCCAAAAATCTGTACAAAACTCTCTCTAAAACTCCGAATGAAGTCCCCCCCCCCCGATGGCAGCTGCGCAATCTCCCCCAAAAACCCTCGCCAAACAACTCAAAACCATGATTTGGGCCTTGGGCCCACGACAACTCGGTCCGAGCACAAAGATGCTCGGTCCAGTCGGATACGTCGCCTAAATGTTCGCTCGGATCGAGTGAGGTCTGCTCGGTCGAGTAGTCCGGCTGCTCGGTCGAGTAGCCCTCCTGCTCGGTCGAGTACTACAGGGAATCAAACCTCTCCAAAATATGTCCCTCTACTAACCCGAACAGAAAAGATTCCACTCGGTCCGAGTATATAGCTGCTCGGTCGAGCACTCAATTGCTCGGTCGAGCAGCCAAACTCAAAAATCACATTTCAGCAACTTTTCGATCGAGTAGGAGGTTGCTCGGACCGAGCAGGAGGTTGCTCGGTCGTGTAGGATGTTAAAACACATTTCAGTACCATTCTGGTCGAGTACGAGGTTGCTCGGACCGAGTAGGAGGTTGGTCGACCGAGTAGGCTGCTGAGAACAATTTCAGCACTGCAGCCTCATCTTACAGAAATTCCCCAGGGCTCATCCGACCTCCGATTGGTGTGTTCTTAGTGGCGTTGGAACCGTCTTGAAGTCTATTATCTGGAACAAATATCAGAAAAATAGTAACAAATCCCAAGTGATAGAAGATTTAGAAATAGTGCATGACTATCCCGTTTTCAGCACTTCGGGTCGCTCGATTACTTCGCCGCATCATAGCTCGATCGCGCGACTTTCTTCTTGCCCCTTCCTTGCTCCAGTATTCTTCTTTGGCACCTCGAGCATGTCATCATAAGTCTAATTGGTGCTCTCACGTCGCTGATCGTCTTATTGACTCCAAATTGCTCCGATATCGCTCCAAATCCCTGAAATGGAATAAACGCTCCGAAAGTCATATCGTTCCAAATAATAGCACAAAAGAGTTTAAAATGGGGGTTTGGAGGGTGAAATGTGTCATGAAGATATGCGATAAAACATGTAAAATAGAAGCATATCAAAAACCCCCAAGCTTATCTCTTACTCGTCCTCGAGGAAGACGAATACGAAGCTCACCGGGAGGTAAAAATAAGAAAAAAAGGAATACGAAGAAAAGAGGGTCGTTAGATTATTCTCTCATCAACATTCACCATCACAATGACTCAGAAAGTAAATCACACACTACCACAGAGATTTCATATCTTATATAAACGAAGTACTTGAGAGTTAAGAATGAATGAAAGGGGTCTCTCTGATATTCATACATTTAGTTTATATCAACATTCTATGTTTCATTACATCGAATATGCATAACATTGGCGACACACTTTTCAATCAGAAGATATAACTGAAGCGTAGAGATTCATACACATGCAATAAAGAATAGAATAAAAATCAAGACATACACATCCTCATATCAAATCATAAGAAATCACCACAACTAAATTGTTTCGTTAAGTTTTAGCATTATCAAACTTTTCCGTTCGTGCACGACCCACTCTAATGTCATGCTCACTCATGTGGTCAAAATATTTTCACCAAGCTTGAATTGAGGCGCCGCATCCAAAGAATCATTTGTGGATCTGGAATTTTGTTTTGGTTTTCCCAATAGTATATGTATTGCTCCAAGTAATGAAAGTTGAGCTCTTCTCTAAATTTTGAGCTTTGTTTCCCTTTCTTTTTCTTTTTGGATTTTTGTAGGAGAAATAGTATTTGTATTTTTTGGTTTTTGGCCCCCTTTTGGCTTTTTGGACTTTTGGAGCAAGCTTTTCTTTTGTAGGAAATTTTTGAGAATGGATGCGGTAGAAATAGCTTTGGCGAGTGAAATCAAGAGACATGTAGAGAATATAAGGTATATGTGGAGAAGGAATAGATACAACGCTCGGTTCACTCAAAAGTGTGCACAAACGGTTCTGTAAAATAATACATCAACTAAACTCTTATAATAGCATGGGTATCCTTAATCATATCAATGAGTAGTGAAGCGAAGCAGTAATATTTTCAATTATGTCAAGCATGCAATAAGAATGTGAATAAGAGATGAAAGTAATGCTTCAGATATTCTAGTGATGCGTGAATCTTGGTGTGTTTCCAATGGAAGCATACTAAATACTACTTTACATATTCAGTTTCAATAAGCTTCATGCATTCGCACTAGAGAGAACATCAAAAGAATAATTTCAAGTATTTATAAGGATTAGGATTATAAAATTCTCTAAGTAGCATGGCATGAAAAATAAGCATTGTGAGAAAGGTGAATGCATAAGATATGGAACATCTCTAGCAAGAGAAGGAAAAGAAAATAGAGAAATAAAAATAGAAGAAAGAAATAAAAGAAAAACATGCACGCAATGTGATGCATGAACACACATAAAAGGAAAATAAGATGAAAAAAAACAAAAAGATGATGCAAAAATTTGAAAAAATTCTAAAAATCCTAAAATAAAGAAAAAATGCAACTTAATGGCATGGAAAATGCACTCCCCCAACCTTAAAATTCACATTGTCCTCAATATGATCATAAAAAGAAAAAGGTGAGGAACAACGATAAATAGGGAGGGGGTGAATGAAAAATGATGAAATGAATGACATGAAATCCTAATGCAACTACATGCACATGCAATGAAGCATGTGAGCACTTTTCCCCAAGCTTATACCAAACAATCCTATTCAACTGACTTGATCAAAAAGGTCACGGCTTCGCTAAGCGGGATCAAGTCAAATGAATAAGAAAGTGAGTATTCACTTGAAAGAAATGCTCGATGGTGGTTAGCAAAATGGCGGGACATATCAAAATATGAAGAGAGCAATTATTAAAAATAATGGGTTCGGGGTGTAAAAGATTTTTGTGGCCGTCGAATGGGGTGAATTTATTAAACTAAAAAACATATAAAATCCTATACGGTCCTATAGATGTCAAGAGGATTCGTGTTTATTGAAAGCATAAAATACTACACTACTGGATTGTTATCACATGTAGCAAAAGGCGGATTCAGAATCTTTGCTGGTGAAGGCAACTGCTCCAACTGCTCCTTCCGTGACTCCGCCAGGTGCATGTGTCCACGGACTCCATCAGACTCCAGCAATGCGGCTCCCAGCATCTCCCCAAGGACTCCACCTGTACCCTGCAAGAGATGAGCCGCATCAATCTGATGTGGATAATTTTTCCCCAAAATAAATGTATTCCAGATAGAGTCATCAACAATAGTATTTAAAATAAAAAATGGTTGACAACACTTCCCTGGAAATAAATCTATATGCTCGTGCACCACGTTGATCAACTCCTTATTTTTTTCCTCTGGTTTCTCAGGTAACTCTGGCATAATAGAGTGGGTCTCGTCAGGGTGCTCCTCATCATCGTCAGACTCATCCCAGCAAACCTCCTGATCATATTCAACAGCGTCCATGTGTGCTAACTCCTCTCTCTCCTCCTCGTATACATCCCATTGTATCTTTTGATCATATGTATGTGTATCCTGCAAAAGGTGCAAAGAGTCGTTCAAATCCGAATCATAATAGACATCATACACTGGAGGGGAATCAAATGTAAAGGGCGAGGAGGTAAAGAGATCTCCCTGAAGGGGGGCAGTAAGCTCTGGTGGGTGGTCCACAGAGTCAGTGGAAGGATGAGGTGGCTGCAGAAACTCTGAAGGAGGAGGGTGATGCTCGGGATCCTCATGAATGGCTGTGTCCTCGTCCCGGCGCACGACCTCCTCGACGAAAGTCTCTAGCTCCGCATGCAATATGTAAAATAAATATAGCTCGGCCTCCTCGCGATGCACTGCTTTGGCCTCCTCCTCGGTTTCCTCTGGTATGGTAGGCAAAGTGAATTTTATCTTCTCCTTTCTACGCCTATGTCTTTGTTTCTGTCCCGGAACTTGAGGAACTGGATGGTGTGGCTTGGCCCTCTCAATAGTAGGTGCAGGTGGTTTTATGGGTTCCTGTATCTCGACCACGGTATAAAAGTGGGTCTTGTGCCCCTCAACTAGAGCACAAACTCCATCATCAATTGTGCATGTAGAAGAGATACGATGAGTAACAAAATTTTGAAATCCAAGCTTAAAAGGGTCACCTGCCGTTATCGTTAATGGACCATCGAACTGCGTCCACGATGCTTCTCAATAAGTCCATATATGTGTCCTCCTCTGACAGCTCAGATGTCTCTATTTGTGGAGTGTTAATGGTGTGAAGGTGAATATGATTACCTTCAAGTGAAGCATACACTCCATCTATGATAGTACCTGCATCAGAGACATTAGCCAAAAAAATTCGATGAATGCTTGGTCGGATGGTTTACCTACCGTAACGGTTAGCGAACCGGTAGATCGAGCATCATCAATCATTTGCTCCAAGATTGCTGCCAGCAGCAGATCACTGAACTTTCCTACTTGCATCCTCTTCATAAACTCACGTGAGGGTCCCTTTAGTCTTCGAGCAAAGATATCAAGTAGCCTGGAACCATCCCACTCATGGTCTGACTCCGTATGGAACATCCCTAACATTCTTTCGAACTTACGCAATGCCTCTCTGAAGGACTCTCCATCAGCCTGATAGAATGTAGCGAGGTATATATAGGACCGTATAGAACCCGGTCGCGTCTTTGAAAGTACCATCGCTGCATCAAATGTACCTGATCAAGAAAAATAAGACGTCAGTGGTACAAAAAGAGATAAAGATAATAATAATATCAGGTGGTGGGGAAAAATATCTCGTTTTTTTTAAAAAAATTTATATTTTTTATGTTTTTAATCAACCTAATCGTGGTAAATAGATAATATGGCGGAACGCCTCTCCGGCAATGGCGTCATAAACTTGATGCGTCCGGAATGTAACTCCAAAATGATGTCGTTTACCACAAGCGCACGGTATAGTGGAAAACAGGTATCGAACACGGGGAAGCGGATACTACCTATCTACTCCAAGGTTGAGTTAGACTTGCGGGTTTATTGGTGGGTGTGGATTGTGGAGTGTCATGATGATGATGGATGCGAAAGTCGTGTCACTCGATATCGCAAATGAGGGGTTCCACACAATATAAAAGAATAAAATATGAAAAGATTAGGGCCTAGGGCGTAGCCATTAGGACCTTCAGATGTCGACGCTAGGCTAGGACTCTTAAGTTGCATTGGTTTAATTGGGGATTTGTAGCATCTGGAAAGTGAATTCATGCGTCTGGGCATCATGAATCTAACGTATCGCATTAACCCCACTCTCGCGATAGGTGCATACGATACATGCATTAAGGATCTACAAAGTTCTCACCACTCTCGTGGTTCGAACGCTCTCAACTCGTACCACTCTCGTGGGTTGGAGCTTCGAGGTATTTCGGTGGCTCTTATTGGCGCAACGACGGTAGCCGTCAATTAGTTATATAGTTCGTCGGTGGATCCCCTCAGGGCACGAGCCGGGCATGGTCACGTGTCTCGGTTGAATCCACTAACTCCCTAATTAAATCCGTACGATATTCCTTAAGCTAATCGATTCCACTGACCGTGGGTACGATCTCAGTACGAATTCTCCTAGGGATCTTGCTAGATCAACCAAAATACAACCCCTTTTATACCCAACGCACCATAAAAATCCCAACTTTGCGTCTAAATCCTAAGTTCCATGGGCTAATCCCTTAGCCCCAGATAGAACTACACATGCATCATGGGAAAAATAATAGAAAATTCAATAATAGCAAGAGAATTCATCCTAGCATGCATCAACAAGATATTCAATCAATAATCACAAAAATAACAAAAATAGAATTAAAGAGACAAAAATACTTATCTTGATACAAAGGATGGGCCTAGGGCATAGCCAAACTCCCCAAAAGATCGTCTCCAAAAAAGCCTAAGAAAGATCTAAAAATTCTCCTCTAAAAAAATATCCAAAAGTCTCCCCCAAAATCTGTACAGAACTCTCTCTAAAACTCCGAATGAAGCCCCCCGATGGCGGCTGCGCAATCTCCCCCAAAAACCCTCGCCAAACAAATCAAAACCGTGATCTGGACCTTGGGCCCACGACGACTCGGTCCGAGCACAAAGATGCTCGGTCGAATTGGATACGTCGCCTAAATGTTCGCTTGGATCGAGTGAGGTCTGCTCGGTCGAGTAGTCCGGCTGCTCTGTCGAGTAGCCCTCCTGCTCGATCGAGTACTACAGGGAATCAAACCTCTCCAAAATATGTCGCTCTGCCAACCGGACAGAAAAGATTTCACTCGGTCCGAGTATATAGCTGCTCGGTCGAGCACTCAACTGCTCGAGCAGCCAAACTTAAAAATCACATTTCAGCAACTTTTCTGTCGAGTAGGAGGTTGCTCGGACCGAGCAGGAGGTTGCTTGGTCGTGTAGGATGTAAAAACACATTTCAGCACCATTCTGGTCGAGTAGGAGGTTGCTCGGACCGAGTAGGAGGTTGCTCAGACCGAGTAGGAGGTTGCTCGACCGAGTAGGCTGATGAGAACAATTTCAGCACTGCAGCCTCATCTTGCAGAAATTCCTCATGGCTCATCTGACCTCCGATTAGCACGTTCTTGGTGGCATTGGAACCGGCTTGAAGTATATTATCTGGAAAAAATATAAGAAAAATATTAAAAAATCTCAGGTGATAGCAGATTTAGAAATAGTGCACTGCTATCCTGTTTTCAGCACTTCCGGTCGCTCGATTCCTTCGCCGCATCATAGCTCGATCGCGCGACTTTCTCTCTTGCCCCTTCCTTGCTCCAGTATTCTTCTTTGGCACCTCGAGCATGTCATCATGAGTCTCATTGGTGCTTGCACGTCGTCGATCGTCTTATTGACTCCAAATTGCTCCGATATCGCTCCAAATCCTTGAAATGGAATAAACGCTCCGAAAGTCATATTGTTCCAAATAATAGCACAAAAGCGTATAAAATAGGGGTTTGGAGGGTGAAACATGTCATGAAGATATGCGATAAACCATGTAAAATAGGAGCATATCATCGGGCCGAGTATCTGGGCTACTCGGCCCGAGCATTTTCTGGGAAAATGCTGCAGCATGCCTGTGGCTTCTCTCTCTCTCTCTCTCTCTCTCTCTCTGCTCTCTCTCCCTTCTCTCCTCCAATGGCTCCGAAAACACGGCAAACTCCTCCAGATCCCCGCCAATGAGCTCACGAGCATGTCGGAGGTGTCCATACCCAAGTGGGGGTCCGAATCGCTCCAAAATCCCTGAAAATTCACGAAACACTACGAAACTCGAAAATATCGTCAGAAATGCAAAATCGTAATAAAAAGTGGGATTTGGATGCGAAAATGATATGCGATGCGATGAGATAATGATCTGAAAATGATGGAAAATATGGACACATCAGTGCTTGAGAAGGCTGACTTCGGGTAGCAAGGTTATCAATGCCGACTTATGCTGACCTCGTGTAGCGAGGTCGTTCTTTGAGAGTGAGAGTGAGAGAGAGAGAGAGAGAGAGAGAGAGAGAGAGAGGTCCTCATGGGGTTCGTCTCTGTAGAGCTGAGGTGAACTGAACTGAGCTGAGGCTAGGTTAGGCTAGGCTCTCAGGCTAGGTCTGGAGGGCTCTGATGGAGGGTCCCATCTTATAGGCTAGGCCGGGGTCCCACTGCTGGTGGGTCCAAGTAAAATTCATTATCGACAATAGTATCTCTTCTTCTCGACTAGGAACCCAAGTTATGTCCATGAGGTCAGGAGTGAAGAGGCAAGGAGACAAAACTAAACTGAGGCTATGGTAGCATCGTCAAGTCAATCTGGCTTGCTTCGAGAATAAGGAATGAAGGAATGGAGAGCGTCGCTTGGGTGGAAGTGCAACCATGATGGCATGATGTTGTGACCACCATCTCTTCGGGATTGAGGCATCAGGATGTGAAGAAGAAACAGTTGACATGATTCACATTAAATGAAGACTTTGAGTAGCCAGGACTGTTCTCCGAGGAGTTGTCGATGTGGCGTCATTTGATTTGTAGTTGGTGGAAATTGGTCTGTCACGCTGATCGAACTGTTGAGAACGTGTCGATCTGAATGTTGTTGTTTTCTACGCCCCTTGGTTTTTAAAAAGGAGGGGAGGGCAGCACGCGTTCGTATTTGCACTCTTGCTTCCGTTGTCTTCCTATATGATAATGCCTTGTCTAGGTATAACAGCTTCTCCGGCCTCATGGACTCTCAGGCCATTGTTTCCTAGGTCATGCGATTGGTGCCTCTGCCGTCGATGTCGGAGAGCGAGACCACTTTGATCGAGACTTCTGTGAGTAATGAGGAAGAACAAGACTTTGTTGGAATTAATGGCTCATTTGGCCATTTGTTCACTCCCACTCTCTTTTTTAGTCCCACATTGGATAGGCAAACACCCTTGTATGGGTATATAATAGGCTTCTCTCATATGGGCTATTGGACTTGTTAATGGGCTAGAAATTGGGGGTAGCTCACGTGCACATGAGCCCAAGCAAGGGGCCGAGCCCAATCCGGGCTGGGCCGAATGGAAAATCTGGGCGTCGGATCCGGAAACCCTTAGCGTGTGTGCACTGGCGTCGTGCCTGCGCAGGGGGGGGTCACGGGTGCACGCGCGGAGTGCCCGAGTTTTGACTCGTGTTTTTTAGCCCAACCTTTTAGAATTCAAAACGCCCAATACGTTTTAAGTTTACCAACAACCATTTTTCCAACAGCTATTTTTGTTTTAATGGCTGTTAATGGCTGCGTATTCATGGCAGATTTTTCAACAGCTATTTTTGATTTAATGGCTGTTAATGGCTGCGTATTCATGGCAGAATACCAACAGCCATATTTTCCTCTTTATAAACTCTTTTGTCCAGAGTTTTTCTAATCACTTCGCCATATCATTTCTCGCTCAAATATTCTCTTCTCTCCCATTCCTCCTCCTGGGTATCTGCTCTCTGTGCAAACTCCACGCTTCTGGCCGCGAGTGGACGCGTCCAGACACGACTGCGTTAACCTTGGGGAGCAATCGGCATCATCCGATTACCACCACGGTCGGGCCGTAGTTGTTTTCAAGGCAGTGGCACAGCCACGGCGCAGTTCATCTTCGCTGGATAAGTTTTTCCTTCTTCCTCTGTCTTTCCTCGTTGCTCTCGCATTTTATTTCTCGTTTAGCCCTATGCTATTTTAACCCTCTGTTTTGCTCCTGCAGTCATAGCTATCCTCTTTCAGGACTAACAATTTGAAAACAACTATGCTCTCTACTATTGCTGTCACTCCTTCCAAGTCGTTCCTCGATTTGTCCAAGTTGGCACCCCTCGATGGTACCAACTACAAACGGTGGTCCCAAAAACTATTGATGTTTTTTGAACAGCTTGACATTGACTACGTCCTTTTCAAGGAATGTCCCACCTTCCTCCTCTTTCCGGCACTCCACCAACTTCTGTTGATGGTGATGCTATTGCTGTTATTCCTCCTGCCAACTCTTCTGCTTCTGCAGATATTACGAAATATGATAAAGACAACAAGACTATTCGTTGTCACATTCTTCATCATATGAAGGATTCTTTATTTGATTTATACATGATTCATAAATCGGCTAAACTAATCTGGGATTCCCTAGAAAAGAAGTATGGATCTGATGATGCAGGAAAGAAGAAGTATGTTGTTGGCAAGTGGCTCCACTTCCAAATGCTCGACGACAAGCCCATCATGGAACAAGTCCACATCTACGAGAACCTTTGTGTGGATGTTCTCAACGAAGGCATGAAGATGTGCGAGATCTTTCAAGCGAACGTGCTGTTGGAGCGGTTCCCACCTTCCTGGGCCGAGTACAGGAACCATCTCAAACATAAGAAGAAAGATTTGTCCCTGCAGGAGCTCATCAGTCATATGCGAACTGAAGAGGTTAATCGCCTCAAAGATAAGCATGACTCTTCTCATGTCATTTCTGTCAAAGCTAACATCGTTGAATCTACTGGCCCCTTCAACAAAACCAACAACAAAGGGAAGAAGCCCTTTAAACAAGGACAGAATAAGAAGTCAAGTCACTTCACTAAACCAGACAACAAGGTCCAGAAGCCAAACATTGTCTACTATGTGTGCGGCAAACCTGGCCATAAAGCCTACCAATGCTTTCAACGCCAGGGAACCCAAAAGCCGCCCCAGAAACAAGGTGGCCCTGCTGCTTAAGCCAACCTTGCTGAACCAGATGAAGTCATTGCTGCTGTCATCGTTGAAGCTAACATGGTGGCCAATAACATTGATTGGATCCTAGACACTGGCGCAACAAGACATCTCTGCACAAACAAGGATCTGTTCCATGACTTCAAGGATGCTGCGGACACAGACTACGTCTTCATGGGAAATTCTGCTGCTTCCCAAGTTGCTGGTAAAGGTACTATCTTGCTGAAACTAACATCAGGAAAGAATCTCTCCCTCAGCAACGTCCTTTACGTCCCATCTCTGCGTCGCAACCTCGTGTCTGGTGCCTTACTAAACAAAGCAGGTCTAAAACTTGTCTTTGAGGCTGACAAGGTTGTCATTTCTCGCAGTGGCGACTTTGTTGGGAAGGGCTATCTGAGTGATGGACTCTTCATTCTGAATGTAGTTTCTGATTCAATGAATAAATCTGATGTTGCTTATATTGCTGAGTCTTTAGACTTATGGCATTGCCGACTAGGGCATGTCAATTTTGCTTCTATTAAGAGATTAAATAAATTAGATCTAATAACTGCTACAAGTACTTCTGAATTCTCTAAATGTCAAATTTGTGTAGAAGCCAAATACACTAAAAAACCGTGTAAACCTGTTGCTGATAGGTAGTGAGAACTTCTCGGTTTAATTCATTCAGACCTAGCAGACTTCAAATCTACTAGAAGCAAAGGAGGAAAACATTACTACATCACTTTTGTAGATGGTTACTCTAGATTCACTAGGGTATATCTTCTAAAAACTAAGGATGAGGCTGAAGAAATGTTCATTAAATATAAAACAGAAGTAAAAAACCAACTTGATAGAAAAATCAAAAGGTTTAGATCTGACAGAGATCAAAAGGTTTAGATCTGACAGAGGTGGAGAATATAGCTCCCATACCTTAAAAGACTTCTGTGAGAAGAATGGAATCATACATGAGTTCAGTGCTCCTTATGTTCCTCAACAAAATGGTATAGCTGAACGAAAGAATAGGACTCTGAAAGAAATGATGAATGCCATGCTCTTAAGTTCAGGATTATCTGATGACATGTGGGGGGAAGCCATTCTCTCTGCTTGCCATATACTTAATAGAGTACCCCATAAGAAACTAGACAAAACACCTTATGAATTTTGGAAAGGTTATCCCCCTAACCTTAAATTTCTTAGAGTTTGGGGGTGTCTGGCAAAGGTAGGACTACCTGACTTTAAGAAGTCAAACATTGGGTCTAAAACTTATGATACTGTTTTTATAGGGTATGCTCATAATAGTGCTGCAAATAGATTCATGTCCTTAACAGATAACACTATTTCCGAGTCTAGAGATGCAGAGTTTTTTGAGCATGTTTTTCCTTTGAAAAATGAATTAACAGAATCTTTGTCCCTTGTACCTCCTATTGAGTCTCTTCCTTCTTCTTCACATATATCTTCTGATATGCATACATGTAGTTCCACTCTCAGTGAAGAACCTAGAAGGAGTAAGCGGCAAAGGACTGAAACCAATTTTGAACCTGACTTTATAACTACCTTTCTATCAGAAAATGGTTGTATAGATTTGCTTAGTGATGAGATAGTGTCTACCTTTTTAATAGAAGAAGACCCAAAAACCTATGATGAGGCAATGAGATCCATTGATGCTAGTTTTTGGAAAGAAGCTATTAAAAGCGAACTTGATTCTATTGTATCCAATCAAACTTGGGAATTAGCCGAGTTACCTAAAGGTAATAAGCCCATTAGTAATAAATGGATTTTCAAGAAAAAGATGAGACCCGACGGATCGATAGAAAAATTCAAAGCTAGACTTGTGATCAGGGGTTTTACTCAAAAGAAAGGATTAGACTACTTTGACACCTATTCTCCTGTGACCAAGATTGCAAACATAAGGACTCTAATTGCCTTAGCTGCAATTCATGGGCTAGTCATACATCAGATGGATGTCAAGACAGCCTTCCTAAATGGCGATCTAGAAGAAGAAATCTACATGTCCCAACCCGAGGGTTTTGTAGTTGCTGGTGAAGAGAATAAGGTTTGCAGGCTTAGAAAGTCTTTATACGGCTTAAAGCAAGCTCCTAAGCAATGGTATGAGAAATTCAACAGCACCTTAATAAGGAATGACTTTGTTGTAAACACATCTGATTCTTGTGTTTATTCTAAACTAATAGTATCAGATTGTGTAATTATTTGTCTCTATGTTGATGACATGTTAATTTTTGGGAACAATCTAGATATTGTAAACGATACCAAAAATTTCTTGTCATCTCAATTTGAGATGAAAGACCTAGGAGAAGCTGATGTCATTTTAGGAGTTAAAATTGTTAGAAACTCTTATGGCATCTCCTTGAGTCAATCTCATTACGTAGAGAAGGTGCTGAAGAAATTCAACTGTTTTGATGTTGTTCCTGCTAGAACTCCCTATGACCCTATCATACATTTGAAAAATAATTTAGGAGAGAGTATTTCTCAATCTGAATATGCTAAGATCATAGGAAGTGTGATGTTCCTTATGAATTGTACTCGACCTGATATAGCCTACGCTATTAGCAGACTAAGTCGGTCACTCATAACCCTAGTAATGAACATTGGACAGCTCTTTATCGTTTATTGAAGTATCTGAAAGGGACTGTTGATTGGTGTTTGCATTTCAGTAAATTTCCTGCTATGTTAGAAGGATTTTGTGATGCAAACTGGGTTTCAGATAACGATGAAGTTAGTTCAACTAGTGGTTTTTTATTCTCCTTGGGTGGAGGTGCTATATCTTGGAAGTCTTCCAAACAGACATGTATAGCACGCTCCACCATGGAATCTGAATTTATTGCTCTTGAGTTGACAGGGCAAGAGGCTGAATGGCTGAGGAACCTGTTAGCAGACGTGCCTTTGTGGGGAGGGAAAACTGCTCCAGTTTCCCTTCATTGTGATTCTCAGGCAGCCATTGGTGTTGCTAAAAATAGTGTCTACAACGGGAAGAAGAGACACATTCGGATCAGGCACGGTGTGGTTAAACAACTCCTGAAAAATGGAGTAATTTCTTTGGAATATGTAAGGTCTGAAAGAAATCTTGCAGATCCACTAACCAAAGGATTGCCAAGGAAAGTGGTTCTTGATTCGTCGAGGGGGATGGGGCTAAAGCCCATGAGTTAAGGTTATATGGTTGATACCCAGTGTGGTCTAACGAAGCCATATGATCCTTAACAAACACTACATTTCCATCCCTATGGCGTGTGGTAGTGTTCTTTGAATCCATAGCCAAGTTTGGCGGTGCTATTGAGAAGCACTTGATGGATTCACTTTGAGCCAAGTCCATAACCAGTTTTGGTGGTGCTATTGAGAAGCACTTGATGGACTTAAGCAGAGGTTGAGCTGCATGCTCTTAATGGTTTCATAACCAGTTTTGGTGGTGCTATGGAGAAGCACTTGATGAACCACCTATGTGGGTGTGAGGGTTTGACCGCCCTCTATGAAAGACAAAGGCAGTCTTTCTAGAGCACTCACGAGACCCAAGGGTGCGCATGGCCTATAGCGCTTGTTATGTATCGCGGAGTTTGCACAAACTCAAGGGAACAATATGTGTTGTGGGGGGTTCTCAATCGAACTCTAATGAGTTCAAGAGCAATTCACTCATTAGAAAGTAAGTTGTTGCCTCATTTCACTACGTATCAATTCAATCGAAAGACATTGATACTTAAGTATTCATCCCTCTTTACCCAGGATCTTTCTCTTCTCTTTCTTGAGCCATTAAGTGGGGGATTGTTGGAATTAATGGCTCCTTTGGCCATTTGTTCACTCACACTCTCTTTTTTAGTCCCACATTGGATAGGCAAACACCCTTGTATGGGTATATAATAGGCTTCTCTCATATGGGCTATTGGACTTGTTAATGGGCTAGAAATTGGGGGTAGCTCGCGTGCACATGAGCCCAAGCAAGGGGCCGAGCCCAATCCGGGTTGAGTCGAATGGAAAATCTGGGCGTCGGATCCGGAAACCCTTAGCGTGTGTGCGCGGCGTCGTGCCTGCGCAAGGGGGGTTCACGGGTGCGCGCGCGGAGTGCCCGAGTTTTGACTCGTGTTTTTTAGCCCAACCTTTTAGAATTCAAAAAGCCCAATACGTTTTAAGTTTACCAACAGCTATTTTTGTTTTAATGGCTGTTAATGGCTGCGTATTCATGGCAGATTTTTCAACAGCTATTTTTGATTTAATGGCTGTTAATGGCTGCGTATTCATGGCAGAATACCAACAGCCATATTTTCCTCTTTATAAACTCTTTTGTCCAGAGTTTTTCTAATCACTTCGCCATATCATTTCTCGCTCAAATATCCTCTTCTCTCCCATTCCTCCTCCTGGGTATCTGCTCTCTGTGCAAACTCCACGCTTCTGGCCGCGAGTGGACGCGTCCAAACGCGACTGCGTTAACCTTAGGGAGCAACCGGCATCATCCGATTACCACCACGGACGGGCCGTAGTTGTTTTCAAGGCAGTGGCACAGCCACGACGCAGTTCATCTTCGCTGGATAAGTTTTTCCTTCTTCCTCTGTCTTTCCTCGTTGCTCTCGCATTTTATTTCTCGTTTAGCTCTCTGCTCTTTTAACCTTCTGTTTTGCTCCTGCAGTCATAGCTATCCTCTTTCAAGACTAACAGACTTCTGTGAGTGCTGCGGTGGTCGTGCCCAACTGCCTGGGGTCGTGCTGCTGTGGTCAAGAGGTATGACCTTGTCAGACACTCGAGTGCTCGGGTCGTGAAGTTGAAGGAACAACTCGGGTGCCGAGGTCATCACTGAGGGAGTTTTGTTCGTCTGGGGCTAAGCTGTAGAAGGAGCTAACATCGTCGGGCCGTCCTTGCCGAGCTGTTGGAAGGTGCGATCTTGGTTAGTGGGGTCGTCCCTGCAGGACTGTGCCGGGGCCAGGTCAGATTGACCTCTTGAGATGAAGTCCAAAGATCCTCAAGGTCGAGGGTAGCTCGCGCCGGGTCTCGCCTATAGAGATCCTCAAGGTCCCACAGGTGGCAGGCCCCTTGTCTAAAAATGGTATTTTACACTCACCAACGGGATATTGTTGACACATCTGAATCGCAGCCCCTTGAATCATCTAAATGTTCTCCAAAGTAGGCCTATGGGTAGAGCAATTTGGTATGCATTTGTTTGGTACTGAAGACGGCATAATATCATGTAATTACTAATAGCAATTACCTTGCTTAAGTGTTGAATCTTTCGCTGGAGATGTATTTACCAAACACAATCATCGCTCGATATGTAGCCATCGCCGTTGGCCGTGAAATAGCCGTCAAAAGCGGAAGCGGAAGCGGAACCGGAGTCGTCCTCCTACTCTCCTACATCATCTCCCTCTCGTTATCTTAATCGTCTACATGTGATTGTTGTTGATCTCCGTTTGCCAGCTGGTTTGCCATTTCCACGCACATGGTGCTCTTGGTTAAGGGAATCCAATAAGTAGCTAGAGCGGGCCTGTACTAGTACTAGTGCTAGCGCTATATATAGCATTATAAGCATATCAAGGTCCGGTCCGGTCCAGTCAATAATGATGGGCCTAAACTTAATGGCATACTGATCAGGCCCAATGGTTTCCAAGAAGAATATACGCGCTCATATAATTAAAAACGATCAATTGATCTTACACGATGTGTTTCCGTTGATCGATGATAAATTAAGCATACCATATGTATTTGCTCTTGATTTTGTTTCGATAAATTGAAACACGCCACGAAACATACCAAATAAATTTATTTATTTTCCCATCAATCTCTATAAAAATATAATGCTATTTGGATAGTCTATGGCCTTAAATGCTTCATAAGCTTTGCATAATCATTTGAAGATCCACAATCTCTTGGCTTAATGGCCCAGCTCATCTCGAGATTTGGGGACCCAATTTATTCCACCAATGCGTGTACGTGGAACTAAACTAGGGCTTATATGGGAACCCATGGGACACCCACTACTAAGTGGGTGTAATGATAGATGGTTAGTGAGTGGAGACCAAAGGTCTCTCCCATTCATAGCACTCCCCTCTCATCCATCCATTCTTAGCATATGAATTCTTCAGGATCCAATACGCTAATATGAGGTGGATACCGCTGGATACAGAGTTACCATGTTTGCCTCGTTAAAAGCTTAGATGTGGAAAACCCAATGGGAAAAACTAGCAACTTAAAGAAAAATAGTACAATACACAAGTGACTCCCCCTGATCCATACAAGCTTCAGGCTTGTAGGTCTTTCAGCTGTCTCTTCCCTTATCTTTTACAAGCTTTCTAAAAGTACATCTATGCAATGCCTTAGTAAACAGATCAGCTAAATTATTACAAGACTGAATCTGCCGTACTTCAATCTGCTTCTGCTCTTGTAGCTCATGCATCCAGAAGAACTTGAAAGAAATGTGCTTCGTCATGTCACCCTTGATGTAACCAGCTTGTAGTTGAGCTATACAAGCTGCATTATCTTCAAATAAAGTGGTTGACTCAACGTCGTCCGTCTTCAGGCCGGTCGTCACTAGAATGTAATGAATGACTGAACGAAGCCAGAACATTCTCTACTAGCTTCATGGATCGCTAGGAGCTTTAGTGGTTGGATTAGACTGATGTGGTGGTCTGCTTCACAGATTTCCAGGAGATGGCCGTACCACCATAGGTGAACACGAAACCAGTCTGTGATTTCTCGGTGTGTGGATCAGACCTGTAACCTGCATCTGCATAACCAATCAAAGTGGAAGATCCACCTTTCGGGAAGTATAATTCCTGGTCAATTGACCCTTGTCGGTAGCACAGAAGCTGCTTAACTCCGTTCCAGTGGCGCTTTGTGGGTGCTGAACTGTATATGGCTAGTAGGTTGACTGCGAATGCAATGTCGGGACGCGTGCAGTTTACCAGATAAAGAAGTGCTCCGATGACACTTAGGTAAGGTACTTTATAACCTAATATATCCTTCCCCTCTTCCAGCAGACGGAAGGGGTCTGTATGTACATCCAAAGATCTTACGACCATTGGTGTACTCAATGGATGACATTTATCTATGTGGAAATTTTTCAGCAATTTCCTTGTATATGTGGATTGATGTAACATGATCCCATCGTTGAGGAGTTTACTTTGTAAGCCAAGACAATACTTTGTTTTGCCTAGGTCTTTCATCTCAAAAAGTCTTGTTAGGCTTTCAGATATCTCAGTTATCTCTTCAGGAGATCCGATGAGATTAATGTCGTCTACGTGGACGGTGATTATTACAAATCCAGTTCCCTTTGATCTTATAACGATGCAATGGCAGACTTCATTTTTGATAAATCCTTGTTATACAAGGAACTCAATGAGTCTGTTATACCACATTCTTTCCGATTGTTTTAGACCATATAATGATCTTTGTAGCTTAACAAAGTAGACATCCCGATGTCTATGATTTATCTCTGTCGGCAGTTTAAAGGCATCTGGGAGTTTTTTTAAAAGTAAGTGTGTATGTGTATATATATAAACATGGAGCTACATCGAGGCTAGACCAACAAGTGGTGGAGACGGAGGAGAGGCTGGGAAGCAGTCACCCCATACAAGCACAACAAAGGTAAAGCCAAGAAAGAGAAAAAGGAGAATGCCAAAACTGGGGCAGCAAACAAAAAAAGAGCCTAGGAGAGCTCCAAGTAACCAAAAACACTAAGATCCACAATATCCACATCACTAAGGTCAAGATCAACCAGGGCATCTGAAACCGCATCAGTGATCCTGACGAGAGTAGCAGTCATAGGGCTCTGAAGGGAACGGAAGATGCGGCTGTTTCGCTCCTTCCAGATGTACCAGACGGCCGCAGAAAATACAAGCAAGGACAGCTTGCCACGGGGGAGGTCTTCCCTCTAGCTCCAAACCTATGCCTCAGCATATGAGCGTCAACGGTAATGGATTTGGAGCAAGAGGGAAGCCCAAGCCGAAGCTTGCACGCCGCCCACATGAATGCACTGTAGTCGCAGTGGAAGAAGATATGACGAGAGGACTCGGGCAAGAACCACACAGGATACATGTAGTCTGATCACGGATCTCCCGCCTAGCAAGCAGGTGGGTAGTGGGCAGGCGGTCGACAAGGGCACACAACAAGGTGAGGGTGAACTTGGGCGTGTGCCCAGGGAACCAAACAACCGATGCCAGCCGGTCAGGGGGGAGACAGCGACGCGTAGAAGACCAGGCAGACCGAAGAGAGCAGGCCCCCCCGAGGCCCACTCCCAAGAGTCCGGACCATCAGTAACAGCAACAGGGGCCAGGAGGTAGAGGATGTGCTGAATCTCTGAGGGGAGCGTCCACCCACTACCACTCCAGAAGTCAGCAACCCGCCGGTACCGCAAGTGGGGAGGAGGGGTGCACAGTCGGGCAATCAGACCATAAGGGAGCCAAGGGTTAAACCAGAAGGAAGAAGAGCGCCCATCACCAATGACTTTGCGGAGGCAGAAGGAAGACGAATCCCGACTGCGGAGGATATGCTTCCAAGAGCCAAAATCCAGAATGAAGGCCTCACACTGGAAGAGGGTGGTGTGCCGAAGGTAGGTACTACGCATATAAGTGGCCCAGGGAGAGGGAGAATGTAGAAGCCGCCAGAGGAGTTTAATGCCAGCCACAACCCCCACATCACGCAGACAACGCAGCCCAATACCACCCTCACGCTTGGGTAAGCACATGTCCTCCCAACGCCAAAGGTGAAGCTTCCCTCCCCAAATGAAGTCCCGGCACATACGGTCAATCGTAGCTAAAATAGAGGATGGGATGCGGAAAGACTGGATCCAATAAGAGACAAAGCCATGGATGACCATACGTACCAACTCAATGCGACCCTCCGTGGAAAGAAGTTTGGAAGACCAACCCGAAATCTTGGCTCTGCACTTATCAATAAGGCTGGAGTAGAGCTTAGCCGCAGGATAAGAGGAAGAGAGGGGGAGCCCAAGGTACTTGAGAGGAGGGGAGGCGAGAGGGATACCCAATAGCTGGGAGAGGTCACTGCCCAACCTGCATCCCTTACTAAGAATCAGCTTACTTTTGCCACTATTCACCTCAAGGCCAGTCATGAGGTGGAAGGTGTCAAGGAATCTACCCAGCTCAATGAAGGAGGAGGAGTCTGCTTTGCAAAAAACCAGCATGTCATCAGCGAAGAGAAGGTGTGAAGGGATTCCCTGGGCCCCCCTCTTGGGGGGCGGATGGTACCGACAAGAGAGGCATCGTCCATGAGGATGGAAAAGGCTTCCATGACCAGGACAAAGAGGAAAGGAGAGATGGGATCATCCTGGCGGATACCTCTGCTACTCCCAAAGAAGCCAGCTGGGGAGCCATTGACGAGGACCGAGAAAGAAACCGAATCAACACAAGTCTTGACCCAATGGATGAAGGAGGGAGGGAAACCGAGTCTGGCCATGAAGAAGTAGATAAACTCACGGTTGATACTGTCGAAAGACTTTCTGAGGTCCAGCTGGATGCAGGCTTTGGCCCCCAAAGAAGCAGAAAAGTCTCTGATAAGCTCATGTGCCAGGAGGGACAAATCAGAGATAAGTCGATCCTTAATGAAAGCAGACTGGTTCCAGGAGATGAGCCCAGGAATGACCTCAGCAAGTCTCCGACTGAGGACCTTGGAAATAACCTTGTAGACCACATTACAGCAGGAGATAGGACGGTAGTCTCCAAGGGAGGAGGACGAGGGGGATTTAGGGACAAGGGTGAGGAAAGTATGGTTGATCTGCTTCAACAAACAGCCCGAGGAGAAGAAAGAGTGGGTGGCAAGGAGGACATCTCTTCCCACAATTCCCCACATTTCTTGGAAGAAGAAGGGGGGAACCATCCGGCCCGGGGGACTTATCACGATCCATGGAGAAGAGGGCGCCTTTGATCTTAGTGTCGGACACAGGGTCATCCATCCATTCAAAAGCACCAGGGGAGAGGATGCGCCTGGGGAGCAGGATAGGAAAGGATGGGGGAGGAGTATCCTGGTGGAATAGGGAAGAGAAGAACTCAACGGCATCAGTGCAGAGGGAGTCTAACTAGGTGGCCGGACTACCATCAGGCCTAATCAAATGAAGGAGACTGTTCCCAGCTGACCGGTCCCTGGCAGCAGCATAGAAAAATTTGGTGTTTCTGTCCCCCTGGGAAAGCCATGATTGTCTGCTCTTCTGTCTCGCTTGACTTTCCTCACAATCAAGACTGGAGGCAAGGAGGCGGCTAAGGGTACGGGCCTGATCCAAAAGCTCGGGGGACGAGTGGAAACCAGGGGAGGCCCGAAGAGTAGCGATGTCACCTCTAATGGACTCCGAGGGAGGAAAGGAGTGACGGGCCAGCGGCCAGGCTTTGATAGCCCTCTTGAGGGCTCTGAGCTTGGAGACAAGTCTAAGCATGGGAGAGATCTGGGAGTTTTATATAGATATCTTTATCTATATCTCCATATAGATATGCAGTCACAACGTCCATGAGCTGCATATCTAAGCCTTCCCTAGCTGTTAAGCCTATAAGAAATCGAAAAGTGATCGCATCCATTACCGGTGAATATGTTTCTTTATAATCTATCCCCGGTCATTGGGAAAAACCATGAGCTACAAGCCGTGCTTTGTAGCGTACGATCTGATTATTTTCATTTCTTTTTCTGACAAATACCCATTTGTATCCCACAGGTTTTACACCTCTTGGTGTCTGGACTACTTGTCCAAAGACTTTGCGTTTCAAGAGTGAGTCTAGCTCGACTCCTATTGCCTCGTTCCATTTTGGCCAATCATCTCTGCGTTTACATTCAGCTAGAGATCGTGGATCGATATCATCGTCACATTGAGCGACGTGAACAACAATATCGAAAGCAAAGTCGTCGATGACGATAGTTGTTTTTTTATCCAGTACCTCCCCAGTACGTACGAAATTTAATAATATTTCTCAAGTATTGTCCTTTCGGGGGACTGAAGGAGGGGAGAGGTTACCAGTCTGAGCTCAACTTCCTGTGGTGGGATATTCGTTATTTCTCCAGGTATTTTCCTCTTGCGAGAAAATTTATCCTTGGAACCAGGTGGTCGTCCTCTTTTTATTTGAGGTACGGTCGATTCCGCTGCCAGTGGATTACACCTATCTTTGAAGATGTCAATCTTAGCTGGCATATTGGCAGCAGGGACGTGTGATCTGATAATTTTCTGGCTATCAGTGAATTTGTCCGGTAGTAAATGTACTGTATTCTGAATGTAAAGGATCTTTAGGATCTCATCTTCACAAAGATTAGTATGCAGATCATAATGAGACAAAGTCTTTGTGTCTCAAGAAATGGTCTCTGAAGCTTCAGGCTTCTTGGTTTGTGAGCCTAGTTTGGAAAAAGAATTTCCGTCAAACTCACAATATTCAAGACGAGCCTTAAACGCGTCGCCCATGGGGGGCTCAAGGTATCTAATAATGGAATGTGAATCATACCCTACGTAGATACCAAGACGGTGTTGAGGACCCATTTTAGTCCTCTGTGGAGGTGTTATGGGAATATATACTGCACACCTGAATACTCTCAGGTGAGAAATATTGGGAGGTGTACCATATGCAAGCTGTATCGGCGAAAAAATATGACAACCAGAAGGTCGTATTCTGATAAGCAAAGCGGCATGCAAAATGGCATGTCCTCATGCATTCAAAGGCAACTGTGATTCCATTAGCAATGGATGAGCAATCCATTGCAGTCTCTTTATAAGAGACTCAGCTAACCTATTCTGTGTGTGAACATGAGCTACTGGATGTTCAACTTCAAAGCCAGTTGCTTGGCAGTAGTCTTGAAAAACTTGTGAAGTGAATTCCACAGCATTGTCTAGACGTATTTTTTAATCTGGTTATCTGGAAAATGTGCCGCAACTTTATTATTTGTGCCAATAGCTTTGAAAAAGCTAGGTTACGGGTGGACAAAAGGCACACAAAACGACCATTTTGAAGATACATCTATCAGTACCATAAAGTACCGAAATGGACCACTTGATGGGTAAATTGGCCCACAAATGTCTCCATGTATTCTCTCCAAGAAGCTATGATACTCAACCCCCACTTTCAGGTGGAATGGTCTCGTGATTAGTTTACCCTTATAACAGTGGGGACAAGGAAAGTCACCATTTTGAAGAATCTTCAAGTTCTTCAAATTGTGTCCAAGGGATAGGGAGATGATGCGGTGCATCATAACCGATCCTGGGTAGCCTAGTCTATAATGCCAGAGACGGAATTCTGGTGATGTAGAACACTGCTAGTGCACCATCAGATTAGCTTCTAGAGGTTAGATGTATGTTTGATAAAGGCCCGACAGGAGTGATTTAAAACATTCTAGGATGGATTTGATACCATCCTTATGATGAGTAGCATACAAATATTCAACGCTATTGAAATCATCAGTTTCCAAGTGATATCCGTTTAAACGGATGTCCTAGAAACTTAGTAGATTCCTGTTTGATTTTGGAGAAAATAAAGCATCTTTTATTATAACTTGCATTTGGTTTGGGAGCAATACAATTGCTTCATCTGATCCTTCTATTATATTATATAGTCCCGAAATTTTAGTAACGGGGACATTATAATTAATGATGCTATTAAAATAGCATCTATATCGAAAGATCGTGTGCGTGGAGGCACTGTCCACTAGGCATTCACACTTCATCTCTAGAAAAGAATGTAAAAACTTTTATGAAAAGGAAAACTATATTCGATTCATAATTAAGATAAAGAAGTACATGGACATAATAGAAGATACATCAAACATAAATGAAAAAGCATAAAAGATAACTAAAACAGCTTCAGTCTAGGAGGTCATCATTCTCGAAATCCTCGGGGGTGAACCAAGTTGGAGGCTATATATCCACCAGATTTGTCTCAGCGGAAGGCTTCAGGCTTGCCTTATACAAATCTTGGAGGTGGCGTGGAGTACGATAGACCCTAGACCAATGTCAAGTCATGCCACATCTGTGGCATTTGTCTTCCCAGTTTTCTTGGGAGCAGATGTCTGGCCAGGGGTATTCCTCTTCCACGTATTCTTTTTCCTCCCCTCATTATTGTTTTTCTGGGGAGGAGCTATGGTCTGCTTCTTCGCAGCTTTCACCTTATTGAATCTGCCTTTGTGTTGTTCTTCATCTTCTAGGAAGAAACTTTGAGAGCCTCAGGGAGAGAAGCAGAACCACCATGGCCTAGGTTATGAGTGGCCAGTAGGATGTCTCTGTTCTATTCTGCCATAAGAAGGCAGGAGAGTAACTCAGAGTACCTCGTGAACTTGCGTTCACGATACTGTTGCATGAGAATAGCATCCTTCTCATGGAAGGATGTATATGTTTCCTCAAGCATGCGGCTATCTAAGATTTCTTCACCACAACTTTAGGCATAAAGAGATGTTATGAAGAGCTGTGTTATTCTCAGCTACGGACTTGAAGTCCTGAAGTCGGAGATTCTCCCACTCATAACGTGCATGAGGGAGGATCGTATCTTTCTGATGTTTGTATCTGTCCTTAAGTGCTGTCCACAGTTCATGAGGGTCTTCCACTGTTAGATATTCGACCTTCAGGGTCCGATCAATATGTCTCCTGATATAGATAATGGCTTTCGCCCTCTCTATATCGGAGACTCTAACAGTAAAATTCCCTTCACCAGATGCCACAGGCGTAGCTAAAGCTTGAATTGTGAAACTTAGGCCCTGTGAGCGCATGTGAAACTTCAGGTCCAGTTGTCAGCTCAAATAATTTTTACCAGTAGCATCGAGAACATCAAAATCTTTGCTATCAATCTTTGCCATTTATCTAAGCATGAAATAAGCATGAATTAATTATTTTTAAAAATTATAACATGCATAGTAGTAAAACAAATTAGTTGTGGGGATCGGCCAGTCACCACCAAAAATAATAAAAATCCGAAGTCCATAATACAATCCGAAGTACCAAAAATTTAAAATTACAATTTGAAAACCGTTGGGGTCCCAGCATTAGCAATTTTGCCTCCGTCTTCAGGGTAAGTATCTCTGGGCTTTGGCTTTTACAATTAATTACCCACAACATTTTCACTCGAAAAAAAGAAAAAATGCGAGGAAAATAAATAGTGGTGACTAAAAACAGCCGATCCAAAAACCAGAACACGGTTTTACTAGCATTCCAAGCAGTTTATATAACATTCAAATAATTATGCAACATCACAGGCATAAACAATTTAATTTATTCAACATCGCAAGCAATTTATTGGAGAAATATAAAATTTACATTTAATAATTACTTGGACCACGGGGAAACGTCATTATCCGTTAGGTTAGGTAACTAACGACAGAGCGGTCTCAGGATCCTTGTAATTATTAAATCATGAATTAATAATTAATTTAATCCAATTTTTATAAATTACAAGATGTTGAAATTAACAGAAAATGGACCAATAATTAATTTTATTAACAAAAACCATCCCAAAAGTAATATATTAATGACACACATTATTATCTCAATTTTTCAGAATTTTCCAGTAATTTTCTGATTTTTTCTGATATTTATCCAGATTTAATTGAATTTTTTCTGATTTAAATATATATTTAAAACAGAATTATGATATACCCTATTTATTTATAAAAAGCCTATGGGCCTGAAGCCCCATAGGCTTGCTGCAGACTTTAGGCCTAACGACTAAAAATTTTATTTATATTATTTTTTTAAATAAAGGGGTTAATGGGCCACTAACCCATATGTTAAGTGAAGCCTTATATTACCCTAACCCTAACCATAGGGTTCAGGATTAGATCAAGCCCCAAAAGAACAAAAGAGGCCACCCCCTTCAGGTAGGATGGCATCATAATGAGACCCCCCTTTATAGGGTGGAGATCTGGCGAATGCCCCCCTCTGACGACACACAGGGAGGACCCCCCAGACTGGGGGGTGAGGCGACGCCCACGGGAAGGCCCTATTCATAACAGGTTTTGGTTTATGCTTTTTTGGCCTTGTGCCGCATCTGCAAAGTGAAAAGAGGAGACCATACCAGACTCAAGTTCTTGTATCTGGGTTCAGTTTATACTCCCTTATAACATGTATGGATAATTGGTTATTTCAATATATGAATTGGCTACTTATTAGTTATTATTAAGACTACTAATACGGTGCTCTCCCCTGTCTATTAGCAGTGGATCAATCTCATCAATTCCATCTCGTCTTCATTAGAATAGGACGGGGATCTGGCTTAAATTGTAATTTGATTGAAAATAAGTAACTATCAGCAAGGTATCTATTTAAGTATTTTAGGCCAGATACTATACATGGTCCATGCTACATGTCTAGGGCAGACCATATTAGCATATTAGCTCAAGTGGCAAGAGACATTCTTAAAGACACCGAACTATAATATGAGAATGAATGCATCAATTTAACCAAACATGTTAGCAATGTGCACTCTAGAGCATCCCCCCTTCGGGGTGGTGCCGTTAAAGAGTCCCCCTACGGGGGTGGTGTGCCGGATCAAAGCACCCCCTTCAGGGGGGTTGGAGGATGAGGCCGGGAGGCCGGGATAGAGAACTGCTTCAGGCGGTTGATGATTGCTTTTTTTGATTTGTTATGTAATTTAAAGAGGTATACAATAATTTGGTCCATGTAATTTGATCTAAACACAATGAATTTTTATAAACTATATTTCGATCTACGAGTTTTAGTATTTACCTATAGATCCGTTAGATCTAGGGATGATCGGAGAGAGAGAAATCTGCAGAAAATAATTCAGATCCTTGAGGACGTAGAAAAATCAGCGGCTACGCAAACGATCAAACTCCTTGCGTTGTTGGCTAACGATCTGCCAACAGATATAAGATTCCTTCGCCTTTTTTGTTTATTGGAAAGATTTTTTGTAGAGAAAAAATTCTAGAGGCAATCGTGCTAATAATGTATTGAGAGTTGGAAGAACTAGCTAATGGTCTAAGCCATATCCATACTTATATTCATTCATATAGGGGTAACCCAAGGGACACCCACTACTAAGTGGGTGTAATGGTAGATGGTTAGTGGGTGGAGACCAACGGTCTCCCCCATTCATAACAGTTTTACTTTTTTTTATTTTCAAGAAATCTTCTTTAACTTTAGAAACCCCAATTGGTATTTATCAAGAAAATTAATTTTCTCAGCAATTATGGGAAAGTTATGAGTCTTAGCCTTAAATATCATGTGATACATGTTACACACACACGTACATATATGAGGGTAATGGATATGTGTTGTCAGCGAGCGCTGGTAGTACAAAATCCATCATGTTATTTATTTTTTTTCAAATCTTTTTGTTTGGAGTTGTTGTACGCATCCTAAAAGTAATAAATCCAAAATATATGTGAACCTAAGGGTATTTTGACCATGAATGGGCTCGTTACAAAAAAATCTATTATTCTAAAACTGTTAAATTTGCAATGGTAATGGAAAAAAAAGGGTGAAATGAACTTTATTTTTGGTATACGGGTCATTCGTAATGTGTAGATAACTCTTGAAAAAGAATTTAAAAACTGAAAATACGTATATATGCAGACATCGCATGAATTTTTTATAGCAGTCAACACATATACTGTTGAATCTGGATCAAAGCCTAGAGGGGGTGAATAGGCTAATAAAAAATTCTCGTGCAACCAACGAGAAATCACACGCAGTTATAATCACAGGCAGGGTAAATAATAATCAGACACAGATGCACAGCAGATTTACCCTGGTTCGGTCTATCACCATGACCTACGACCAGCCACCGAAAGCAAATATAATATTAATAGTATACATGCACAACCTTAATAGCTAGAGAACCAACGTCTCTACACTCACCGGACTCAGTACCCCACTCACCTTTTCAACACTATCAATCCTAATATATGCTCTCACTTGACGACACCCGTCATATTCCTCTTATCTAGACCACCACTAGACAAGACCCCAAAATGTCACAAGTAAAGCGGTAAAGTTTCCACTACGGAGATCAAACAATATTACGCAAAAAATAATAATAATAGTTTAGAAATATCAGTTTTATGTAGCCGTCGTCGTCTCCGTTAATTAGCACGGGCCAACTCTCGTCTGGCAAGATGTAGATGTCTCGTCTCGTCTGCAACTCAAGTTGCGACCCAGATGTCACCCACTTGAAACTTGTGGCCCTGGTTCTTGATTTGGCAGCTTGCAGCACTTCCTCCCTTCAATGGCAACTTGGCTTTGGGCCTCCTCAATGGTGGATGGATGCGGCAGTGCTCAAGTGCAAGGGTGCATGTGAACCCCTTGGTCAACAAGCTTGATGTAGCACTTCAATGTTGTGGCATAGGTGAGCATCTTTGTCAACCTTGGTACATGGGGTAGCCGTGGGTTGCCAACTCTTTAATGAAGTTAAGAGTTGCGGTTGTTGACACTTAGGAAACTCGCGGCTGAAGTGATATAGCTTCTTAACACTTTGATGTCATGGAGAAGACTGCGGTTTGGGGTATTTGATTGGCTTGAAGAGTCAAACCTTGCGGCTACCAACTTGACCCTTGGAGAAAAATTTCGGCATTGTTCACCTGCACACACAAAGATGAGAGAGTTAATGTTAAATCTTGAATAATAAAAAGAACTCACATCCTTCAACTAAATTCAACTAAATTTGTTCAAGCACAAGCTTGGAGATGGTGGCTTCTGGAAGCTTGTTGATGTTGCATGGTGATTCAAAGTTGCGGAAGGGCTTGGAGAGTTGTTGAAGGCTGGTGCTTTGGCCTTGCTTGCGCACGTGCTTGGTGTTGGGGTCAATCTTTGCGGCTACTTGAAGATGGGGTTGCGGCATGTAGTAGGTTGTGATGCGTGGGCTTGATCTCCATGCCGAGCTCTCCTAGAGATTCTCCTCCTTTGTAACAAAGCTTCCAACATGTCTCCAAGTTGAGAGGATGGTCTCAACAATCTTGATTTGATCTTGGAGTTTGTAGAGGAAGGGAGCTTTTCTTAGTGCTTGCGACAATCTGGTTTGTCAATGAAGCTTGGGGTTGATGATGGATGCCGCAAGTAGTTTTTCCTTAGGGGAATTATTTTTGGCCGCCCCCTTCTTCCTTTGAGAGGAGATGTATGTTGGATCTGGATCTAAGCCTAGAGTAGGGTGAATAGGCTTATAAAAATATTCGTGCAACCCACACAAAATCTCAGGCAGTTATAGCATAATCAATCAGACGCAAAGTATAGTAAAGAAGTCACAGTATGCACATGCGATATACCCTGGTTCGGTCGTCCCAACGACCTACGTCCAGCCCCAAAAGCAATACTAGATTATTAAAGTTTACTGGTACAACTTGTAGCTAGAGCACCAACTCCACACTCATTTGGCTCTCAGTACCTGCACTCATCAAAGTGCCCAAACAATAACAATCCTAGTAAAGCTCTCTCTTAGCTAGTCCCAACTAGCCAAGTCCCCAAAAAGATAATAAAAATAGTTCTACAAAGATCACAACACCAAATCACACATAAAATAAAGTTTAGAGTTTAGAATCGCATTATTGTGATGACGTTGGTGTCTCTGTCGTTCAGCGCATGATCAGATCAATCTGACAAGTAGTAGTCCCCTCTGAAGTCCCCAATAGTCAGCAGGTTGTGTCAGCCTCAGGTTCAGAACCAAGTTGCGGCAGTCTCCAAGATTTCTGAAGCATCAAAGACGAAGGTTGCTGCTAAACAATTAAAACACCAGGTTGACTTCTCAGGTTGCAGCTTGTGGGGTTCTGAGAACTGCGGCTGTCAACAAACAAAAAGACACAAGCTTTGCGGCAGCCCTGTGCTTTGAGATTTTGCAAATGGGAGAACAAAAAAACTTCCGGCATGTGCTCTCTTGAGGATTTGTTGAGGTCGGCGCTTGGAGATTTTTTCGAAAAGAGATTGCAAAAATCGGCGACATGTGCTCTTCGAACTTCCAAGAATAAATTGCGACTGCCCTTTTGTCTTTGATTGGTTGAATATGCGGCTGCCTATGGGGCTTTTCAAAAGGAAAAGATCAATGGGCTCTTTGAGATTTCTAAAGGAGAGAAGCACAATGCGGCCCTGGAGATTGTCAAAGGGTAAAGATGCGGCTTGTTTTTTCTGATTGGCTCTTCTCAAACAAACATTGTGGCTCCTCTTGGTTATTTACTTATGGCTATATGGTTTTGATTACAAGAGCCCTTGGGAATTTTTTTCGACCAGCTCTTTTGGGTTTTCAAAGAGAAAACTTGCGGCATCCAAGAAGCAGCTAGAGTTTTTTGATATATTTGGCCGGCCTCTCCTTGCACATATTTGGGTGATGACTTACAAAGGGGTGCTTAGGGTTTTTTTTGCGGCTAGATGTACATCCAATGGTCAAGATGAGTTGCAATGGAGTTGGTTTGGTTGAGATTAAGAATGGTCTCCAGTAGATAAGGACCAAACCAAGTAGAGTATCTCCTTCTTCCCATCATATTGGCCACGTCTCACAATGAGTCTCTCCTAGCTTTCCCTCTCCTGAAATGCTTAACACATATGTTAAAAATGTTCACACGTGTTTGTGTGGAAAAAGGGTCTTCAGCCACGAAAATTTAGCCACGTAAAAATCTGTGGCTGATAGTAGGATATCAGCCACGGATTTGTCCGCGGCAAAATTTCTGTGGCTGGGGAAAAAAATTGGCCCACAGATTATTATCCACAGACATTTTCGTGGGCGTTTGTTGACCTTCAGCCACGGAATTATCTGTGGCCGATAACTATCAGCCATGGAAAAGTGGTGAAGAAATATGCAGTGGCTGTTACGTATTAGCCAGGGATATTTCTGTGGTCAATAATAGTAACAGTCACGGATAAGTCCGTGGCTAAAATTCTGTTGCCATAAAAAAATTACCCAAATTGTGGGAGCCCGCGCCCCCAATTTGGGTAAAACTTTCCAATTTTCATCCACCATGAGAGAGAGGGGGGGGGACGACAAAGGAGCCGACGACGACGACGACGAAGGAGCCGACGCCGACGCCAGCCGCCATGCAAGGTATGCTTTTCGTCCTAATTTTGGTAGAATGGTCGGAGGGGGCATTGGAGGGGGCGTCGGCCACCGTCGTTTCCCCAGCTCCCCTCGCCTCCTTCTGAACTGACGGAGGAGAGCGGGAGCTGAGGCGACGGTGGTTGTCGACGCCCCCTCCGACCCCTCTCTCCAACTCTCCCAATCCCGGACCCCGACCCCCCTCTGACCCATCCCTCGCCGACGACCCTCCCTCGAGAAACGTGTTAATTGTTAGGGTTAGGGTTAGGGTTTGTGTTTGGGTTAGGGTTTGGGTTTGGGTTAGGGGTAGGGGTAGGGTTTGGGTTTGGGTTAGGGTTTGTGTTAGGGTTTGGGTTAGGGTTTGGGTTTGGGTTTGGTTTGAGTCTAGGGAAGGGGTCGGGGCTAGGTTTAGGGTATAGAAAGGGGTTTGGTTGGGTGAGGGTTTAAGGTAGGTGTTCGGTTTAGGTGCTGGGGGTAGGGTAGGGTTTAAAAATATGGTTTTGGGTTAGAATTCGGTTAGTGTTAGGGTTGGAGTCATGGCTAGGATTAGGGTTGAGGGTAGGGTTGAGGGTAGGGTAAAGGGTTGGGTGTCGGATTGTGGTTGGTTAAATGTTTAGGGTTGTGGTTATGAGGGTTAGGGTTAGGGTTATGGTTAGGGAATGGTTAGGGTTCGATTAGGGTTGGGGTTGGGGTTGGGTCTAGGGTTGGGGGAGTGGTTGGGGTTAGGGTTGGTGCTAGGGTTGGGTTAGGGTTAGGGTTAGGGGTGAGGGTTAGGGTT
The DNA here is from genome assembly GCA_030789695.1 of Scilla litardierei. NCBI lineage: Eukaryota > Viridiplantae > Streptophyta > Magnoliopsida > Asparagales > Asparagaceae > Scilla > Scilla litardierei. The sequence goes on from CM061142.1 coordinate 767,618,072, forward strand.
AGGGTGTACCATGGGAATGCATCACGATGCAATTTCAATATCCATCACTATATGGAATTAATTTGGTAAAATCTGAATTGCAAAAGGAGAATACTCGTAAGAGGACCGTGGCTTGGACTTAGTCAAATCAACTCCGACACTACACTCTAGGTATACTCGTTAGACGACGACTGTGTCATAAAATTTATTTTAATTATATTGTCGATATCAAGGGAAAAATAGAATGTATATTAATTTTAGATTAATGAGAACCTAGTCATGTTAAAACATACCCTCGGTATAAAATTTATTTTAGTTATATTTTCGATATCAAGGAAAAATAGAATTTATTTTAATTTTAGATTAATGAGAACCTAGCCATGTTAAAACATACACAATCGGCATCACACCGTTGCGTGTTGATATACCCGATTTGGCGATCACATGCACGTGTATTGTAACAGCGGAGTGCACAAGACGAAGAAACATAATAAATAAAGGCATTTCATCTACCGTTCAGACTAAGTCACAAAGGGCATCAACATTAACATCAATTGTTGAACTTTTTTCAGTAATAAGCTAAAAAATATGTAAATGTTTAAAGATGTTCATTACGATGATTTTGCTTGAAATCAATAAAGAATGTGAATTACTCTATGTTTTACATCCCATATATTTCATATCAATTACGCAAATATTTACAGCACGTAAGCATCAATTTTTTTAATAAATATTATGAAGTACAGATGAAGAGAGTTTGGAACACGATTTTTACACCTGGTACAGGGACATCCCAGACCTCTCGGTCATCTGGGTCAGGTACACATATTGTGTGGTTTAAGTACGGCTGTATAACGTGCACAATTTAATTTGTTGGAAAACTAAATGGTAAAATGATTCATACATTTTCAGGCAGTGCAGGTCATGGCATCCCTTCGACACTTACCACCCTGCCCTCTAGGTCAGGTACACAAATGTTGTAGTACGGCTATATAATGTGCACAATTTAAATTTTTGTATAACGAATTGGTAAAATGCTTCATACATTTTCAGGTGGTGCAGGACATGGCTCACCGGTGGCACATACACCTCCGCCATCTGGGACATGTACGCTTATTGTAGTTTTAGCATGTGTCTAAATGTGGACCTTTTAAGTTTTTATATAACTAATTGCATAACATTCTTTGTATATTTTTAGGCACTACAGGATACATACCCTCTTTCCCACATACCTCATTACCGACACGTACATGTATGCATATTTTTATTTTAAATGTTCAGTCAAGTTTGTTAAACTAATTGAATTTGCAATTGTCTTATTGCGTATGGATGCAGATGGGCTAGAGGATATACATATTGAGACTCCCGACATGGTCGAGTCACATGCAGCCTCCACTTCTCAGACTGCCCCTCCACATGTCGAACCTGAGCCGGTGTTGTTTATTCCATATGACTCGGAGATAGAGCGTGCCGCCTTACCAACTGCCTGTAGTCACGAAGAGGCAAATAAGAGGCAGCCGGACGTGGCTTTATGTGTGGCTCAGGTTCAGGCGACCTTGACACATGTCGGGGAGGATATGAGGAATCTGATGGAGGAGAGTGCATTTTACGTTTCTGGGTGGGACTTAATTCAGCAGAGTTGGAGGTTATCAGGCGCATGAGAGCGGCGCAGGTAATAATATCCTGTAACAATTCCTTTTATTATATGTGCTATGTGATTATGTGTATGCATCCGTCTTAGTCATTAGGTTTATTATTCGTAACACAAGCATGATAAAGAACATTCCTACCAAGTTTTAAGGTTATAAGTGATATTTGGATTTAGATTATAAGTCGCTGAGTATGAATTCGTTTATCACCCCATATAAGTTCTCAAGAGGGCAATGCAAATGTGGTTTTAGATTAAATTGAAGTATACACAGAGTTTAGACTATATGGTTTATGGTTATCGGCGAGATATATATATTTTTTTGACAAGTAAAGGTAGATCTATATATAATACTCAAAATATGTACAGAACTTGCACTTGATAGCACTAGGATGCATTCGACAGAAGGGGGAGCGGACACAAGCGTCGTCACCCCCTACTACCTACAACACCCATGGCTAAAAAGCGCACAACAAAGAAAAACAAATACAAATCTCAATAGGTCCTATATAATCTAACCGGGATCTATAAATCCCCAATTAGAAAAAGGTCCTGTCGCAGTAGGCTGGTCTCTTTCTAAATCATGTAGAGTGGTAGTGATATCAGCTGCTATATCTTCAAATAAAGCTGTTCTTCGCACTTGCTTCCCCTCGAAAATCCTCTTGTTGCGTTGCTTCCATATGTACCAAACCAGAGCGGCCAAGGCTGATTTAGCCAGAATACTAACTGATCCTGAATTATTAAAATGAGTTAGGATTAGATCGCCAACCCTTGAAATGGAGGTAGGCACACTTACGGTATATCCGAGCTTGAGTAGACTCCTGGTGAGGACGTATTGAGAATACTCACATTCAAAAAAGAGATGAGAGGAGGATTCTTCCAAATTGTTGTCGCAAAGAACACAAGCTCGTTCCGTAGTAATACCCCTTTTGAACATAGCATCTCTTGGTGGCAGTTTATTCCTAAAAGATCTGAGATGCGTCAATGCCATTTTTGGCACATGGCACCTAGAGATCTTTTAGGAATAAACTGCCACCAAGAGATGGAAACCCGAGCCCTGTTCTCTACTACCTTCCCAGGCGGTCCGCAGTGTACGTGCGGAGCTTGGGATCCAAGCCCATTCATCACAACCTGATCCTAAACTTACCCCTTGAAGAATCGGTAGAAGGGTGCTTATTTCCGGATCATTTCGCCAGCCATCAGGTCCCCAGTAGTAACTGACCAACCTGCTATTAGCTTCCGGGGGAGGACTTTGAAGGAGATATAGGGGACCCTTAGAATGCCAATTATCAAACCAAAAGGAAGTTGACATTCCATCTCGGACGACGCGCTTGATAAGCTTTTGGGAGAAGTTGCAATTTTTGAGTAGGAACTTCCAGGTACCTGAATCAGTTGGCTTGGCCTTGGTACAATAAAATTTCCCATTCTCAACAGCATATTTCCCTCGCATATGATTTTCCCATAGGCCATTGTTAGCAAATAATCTCCAGGTCAGGCGCACACCAGAAGCTGCATTAAGATCAGTCAACATCCTCAGACCCACCCCTCCCTCCTTCTTTGGGGTGCAAAGATCCTTCCAAGCCCACATATTAACACCCCCCAGATGAATTTTCTGCAAGCTTTAGTTATAGCACGGATTATTGAAGAAGGAATATTAAAAGCTTGCATCCAAAAAACTACCATACCATAAATCACAAATCTAACCAGCTCAATCTTACCAGAAATGGAGAGCATGGAAGAAGACCAACCCAAGAGACTTTTTTTACACTTATCTAATAACCGTCCGTACAAATTGGCCTTTGGATATTTAGAAGAGAGGGGCAGTCCCAAATATGTAGATATAGAAGATACCTTTTTAATGCCAAGTACATCCGCCAGTGCACTTGGATTTTGGGTACCTTTACTGAAGATTACAGAGCTTTTTTCCCAATTAATATGAAGACCTGAATATAGATAGAAGGTTTGTAGCAAGTCCTTTAGACCCTTGAAAGAACGAGGATTACCTCTGCAGAAGACTAATAAATCATCGGCAAATAACAGGGGAGAGATAGCACCATGTCTCCGCATAGGCTGGATGGATAATGAAGATTCTGCTCTAGCCATGAGGAGGGAAAATGCTTCCATCACAATAACAAAAAGGTATGGGGAGAGTGGGTCACCTTGTCTGAGTCCTCTGATGGATGTGAAATTACCTTCTGGAGAGCCCTCTATTAAAACAGAGAAGGTTGGTGTAGAAATACATTCCGTTATCCAAGCAATGAATCTTCAGCCGAATCCCATTTGATGTAAGAGGAAGTATATGAATTCTCTATTCACACTATCAAAAGACTTGCGTAGATCCAGTTTAATGCAAGCTCGGGAACCCATAGGATTACTGAAATCCCTAATCTGTTCATGGGCAATGAGAGTGCAATCAGCGAGAAGCCTGTTTTTGAGAAAAGCTGACTGATTTGGAGATATCAAGTCATTAATAATAGGTCTCAACTTGTTGCATAGCACCTTGCTGATAATCTTGTTTATCACATTACAACTGGCAATTGGCCTGTAATCGCTTAATCCTGAAGCATTATAATTCTTTGGAATTAGGGTGAGAAATGTATGGTTTACCTGCCGAAGCATCTTTCCCATTCTAAAGAAGGAGGAGACAGCTGTAGTGACATCCTTACCCACTAAGCTCCATGAATTCTGGAAAAAGTAGGCATTGAAACCATCAGGACCAGGGGCTTTGTCTTTCCCTATTTGGAACACTGCTTCTTTGATCTCAGCATCACTAATCGGAGTTTCCAACCAATTAACAGCGTCCTCAGTTAGTTTGCATTTGGGAATGATATTAGGGAATATATTCCAGTAATCCTCATTCATATACAACATATTATAAAAATCAGGAGCAGAATGTCTGATACTAGCTGTATTTGAGATGCATTCGCCAGTAGAATTGATGAGATGGCTAAGGCTATTATGGGATTGTCTCGACTTCATAGATGTGTAGAAGAACTTAGTATTGCTATCCCCCAAGCATAGACAATTTTACCGTCTTTTCTGGCGCAAGTCCATCTCTTCAATTTTCATAGCTTGAGCAAGTTTTTGAACATCAACTTTTTCAGCTTCTTGCACTGTAGGCATATAAGAAAGCCTGGGATCAATTTGAATTTTCTCCAATTCTTTCCTACAGGTGTTAACATCAAATTCTCTCATGTACTTGGTACTCCAATATTTTAGCTCAGTCTTCAGGATTTGGAGCTTTTCAATGAGCTTATGCATAGCTGAGCCATCGGCTTGGATTCCCCAAACATCTCTGATTAGGTCCTAGTAACCTGGGAGAGATATCCAAGAGTTAAAAAATCTAAAAGTTTTTGGGTTGGAGCTAACCTTAGGATGAGTAAACACCACCATTGTCGAATGGTCGCTAGTGCCTGGATGGCAATATTCCATGAAGGATTGCGAAAGAAAATTGAGCCAAGAAGCATTGCAAAAAATATGGTCTAGCCGGGCAGAGATACGCTTGATACCAGTTCGGCGGTTGTTCCAACTGAGATTATTCCCAATACTTTTTAATTCAATGCATTGGCAGGCCCCCACTGAATTGTTGAAATCATCCATAGACTTTGGGTCAACTAAGCGCCCTCCTTTCTTCTCACTGGAATGTCGAATACAATTAAAATCCCCTCCCACCAACCAAGGCAGCTGAGGTATGGCTTTAGAATCTGATATTAGATCAGACCAAAGCTGACACCGATTAATAGCAATATTAAATCCATAGATTGCAGAGAGAGAGAGAGCAAAAGACATGCCTGCGGCATTAGTGAGGATAGCAGATATATGTTGGGGGAAATGGCAATAGGGGAGAAACTCTAGGTAGAAGAATTATAAAAAACCAATACCCTTCCACCTTTGTGGCATCTCATGTTATTAATATGAAGCCAGTCATTGCCAAAAAAATTCAGAAGTCTAGATATATTACCATCATCAATTTTTGTTTCCAGCAAACAAACCACAGAAGATTTATACTTACACATCCGCTGCCTCAAGTCAGATCTTCGCGATGAGTTGTTAAGGCCTCGGGTATTCCAAAATAATATGGACATTAATGAGGATGGTTGAGAGAAGGACCAGCGCTGGATGCGATCCTGGAGCTGCGCCTGATAGAATCTGTAGGAATATTTGCTAGCTTAGTCTTGCTCTTGATAGGTGCAAAAAAGTTTCGCAACTTGGCATGTTCTTCATCCCATTCAGGGTTGTGGAAGGAGAGTTTAGACGGTGGATCGGGAATTCCATTTTGCTATGGAGTTTTAGAATCTTCATTAAAAACCTTGAAAGCTTTAGCAGCCATCAGAATTCCCTCTTCTTGATCTTGTTCGGAAATATTATTGGCCAGAAGCACGGGTGCCACATCAGGTGCAAGTGATTTCATCTTTGGTTTCCTCAGTAGGATAACCAATCTAGATAGATTAGCTACCCTCTGCCAAGTCCTATTAAGAATGAATCCAGCATTGGGCTTGCGCAGTAGATGCTGGTTAGAATCCCCTATCACATAAGAGCATTCTCCTTCTTCCCTCTCAGACAAAGACAGTTGGTTTTCAAAATTCACCTTATTTCCTTCCAGGTTGTTGCAAGTTGTATTAACTTTCTTTGTTATCTCATCAACCTTGTTTTGGGCCTCATTCTGTGTGATGGCTGGCACTTCTCCTTGGGCGATGTCATCCTCAGGCGCAATCTTATTTCCAACAACTTTGCTTGCTAGACATTGAGTGTCATTGTGTTCGAAACATGAGCATTTGGAACTTCTGGGGGGTTCGCCCTCGTATTTAATGTCTACTGAGAACCGCGAACCATCCTCCACTTCAACTTGAACTTCCCTGGCCAAAGGGGTCTTAGCATCTACCTCTACCAGACATCTGCCATACTGGATCCTATCCAAGTTAGTTGTTGCCCTGTCGAGGCAGAGAGGCATACCAACCACACTTGCAATGGAATTGAGGATGTCGATTGTCCATATATTAATCGGCCGATGATGTATTTGGATCCAAACAGGGACCGCAGTCAAAAACTCTCTCTCTCTCTAGCTTCACGCCCGGACTCCATCGTTGCAGGACAACCAATCTTCCATCAAACAACTAAGGCCCCCGTGGAGGATACTGACACAATCTTCCTCCTTTTCAAAGCGGAAATAGAAGAACCCATTTTCTCTACTGTAAATTCTGAGATTATCCTTCAGCTTCCACAGGCGCTCAGTCCATGCCTTGATCTGCCCAAAATAGGGGACATCACCCAAGACGTATCCAACGAGAGTATTGGTCCATCTTGATGAGCCACGCTCTAATTGGGCGTTAGCAACACAAGCTTTTGGTTTTCCATCGTCACCAATTAATGGCGGAACGTGCGTCATAACCAGTGGAGAGTCATATAAGCGCCGATTAGAGCAAATATCCACCCAGGACCTCTTTCAGCATCAGGACTAATGAGAATTTCAGATTTTGGCCGGCTTGGAAATTTGGCAAACACTTGCTGTGCAGAAGTTCGTAGAGGTTGACTTGATGGCTGCCGAGATGGGAGGTGAGGTTGTCTTGAACTTGATTCCTTGGGGCACTGAGTATGTCGTGGCCAGAGCTACGGCCTCCTCCTATCATTGCTCCTAAAGACTTGGTTTGAACGCAAATCCTGGCAGTTCCTTCGCTGGACCGTGATCCAACCGCCGCCAGAGGAATTTCCTTGCTGTAATGTTGATATTTGATCCCAATGGACTTTCTTTCCTTTGTCTATCATAATTCCCGAATCAGTGCCGTCGCTGGCAACTTGAGGCTTGGCCACCGCTCGCAGATCGCCTCCGCCGCCTAGGGTTGACATTTTTATATATATGAAGATATATATATATATATATATATATATATATATATATATATATAATATAGATGATAAATGTGTGTGTGGGTGTGTGGGGAGGGGTTGAGTAAAGACAGATAATGTCTTATATATCTTAATCTTAATTATTCCAAACATATCAAAGTTTGTATATAATTAAGTTGTAGTCTTGTATCATACATGAAGTCCATGGGGAGATAAACGAATTCAAACTCAAATAACGACTATCCTTCAGATGCAGAACTGATGTTCTCCGTAATGCAGTGCTGATCCAACAAAGTAATTAGCAAATCTAGAATACAACAAAAATCTAGATGTAAAGTAGATATACGTGAATGCATTAAGTAAGATATATTGGTTAAAGACTACACAGAGTTACAAATCAAAACTGGGATTGTTGGGTATGATATTAGTCATGATAGTTGTACGTAGCAAAAATCTAGGGCAACAACTACTGCTACCAACACCAACCCCTTCAGTGTAGAATAGGATTATGGCTGTAGGTGCAGTAGCAATAGCCATGGGTCGAAAACATCTAGTAGTTAGAGGATGTGGGCAGGGAGAGGCGGGGTATTTTACCAATTAGTTTGCAGGATTAAGCATTTTCTTCTCTGATCAGTTCGAGCCTCCTCACAGGGGCTTCCTCGAAGAGGTGGTTCTAGTTGCTGGTGGAACCGTCATGAAGAATGTTGACATGACGATGGACGCATCAAACGTCAAGGTGTTTTCCCTAGGATCCGCCTTCATTGTTTACAACGAAGAGCCTCAACCTGCGTGCAACTCAGCAGATCTTGAGGAGGTTGGACTAAAGAGATACGAGGAGGTTGTGGCCTGAAATCAAAGACCGGTTTTAAAGTTATTGGCCACATACTGTTATTGGACCACATTGTCCCCTGCAGTTCGCCAAGGTCACAAAGTATGGAGTGCTTTCTTTCTCTACAAAGAAAGAGAAATTAAAAGAAAGAAATCATCGGTTAGAACACAGTCACTTGAAACACTGTCATCGAATCTGTTATACATATTCAAAGTAACCGTGTTCTCTAATTCTTCCTTGAAACTATCGGATCTGCCTTCTTTAATTCTTCCCCATTATACAACATAATCTAATAATGTTAAACAGATCTGTGTTCTCTAATTCTTCCCCAGTATACATGTTCCAGAAGTTAGGTATACTTGGCGATCTCCTATTATACACGTTAAGGAGATCGCCAAGTATACCTAGCTTCTGGAACGTGTATAATGGGGGAAGAATTAGAGAACACAGATATGTTTAACATTATTAGATTATGTTGTATAATGGGAAAGAATTATAGAAGGCAGATCCGATGGTTTCAAATATGAATTAGAGAACACAATTACTTTGAATATGTATAACAGATCCGATGACAGTGTTTCAAGTGACAGTGTTTCAAGTGACTGTGTTCTAACCGACGATTTCTTTCTTTTAATTTCTCTTTCTTTGTAGAGAAAGAAAGCACTCCCTACTTTGTGACCTTGGCAAACTGCAGGCGACAATGTGGTCCAATAACAGTATGTGGCCAATAACTTTAAAACCCGTCTTTGATTCCAAGGCCACAACCTCGTCGAATCTCTTCAGTCCAACCTCCTCAAGATCTGCTGAGTTGCACGTAGGTTGAGGCTCTTCGTTGTAAACAATGAAGGCGGATCCTAGGGAGAACATCTTGACGTTTGATGCGTCCATTGCCATGTCAATATTCTTCAAGACGGTTCCACCAGCAACTAGAACCACCTCTTCGAGGAAGCCCATGTGAGGAGGCTCGAACTATTAGAGAAGAAAATGCTTAATCCTGCAAACTAATTGGTAACATACCCCGCCTCTCCCTACCCACATCCTCTAACTACTAGATGTTTTCGACCCATGGCTATTGCTACTGCACCTACTGCCACAATCCTATTCTACACTGAGGGGGTTGGTGTTGGTAGCAGTAGTTGTTGCCCTAGCTTTTTGCTACGTACAACTGTCATGACTAATATCATACCCAACAATCCCAGTTCTGATTTGTAACTCTGTGTAGTCTTTAACCAATATATCTTACTTAATGCATTCACGTCTATCTAATTTACATCTAGATTTTTGTTGTATTCTAGATTTGTTGATTGCTTTGTTGGATCAGTGATGTGTCATTATATTCTACATTTTATCTATATGATTACACGTCAAAATGATTGCTCAATTACATATTTCATACACTTTTACGCTCATAATTGGAACCATTGTACTTTAAGAGCGTTTGATTGCATTTCAGGGAATATCGAGTGATTTGGAGTATATTGGAGGAGAGAGCGCATGCTTTGACACCGGAGCTCCTGAGGCGCCGCGTTCGGTGACTCAAAGCTGCTGGGGAGTAAGAAAGGGGCAAGAGAGCAGGAGTGAAGAAGAGGAGAATGAAGAAAACATGGTTCTACAATACCATGACTCATGGATTCCAGGTCGCTCAATCGAGCTATGATGCGGCGAAGGAATCGAGCGACCCAAAGTGCTGGAAACAGGACATCCGTGCACTATTCCAACTCTGCTATCACCTGGAATTTTTCAGTATTTTTCTAATATTTTTCCCAGATAGTAGACTTTAAGACAGTTCCAACGCCACCAAGAACGTGCCAATCGGAGGTCGGATAAGCTTTGGGGAATTTTTGCAAGCTGATGCTGCAGTGCTGAAATCTGTTTTCGACCACCTACTCGACCGAGCAGGACCCTACTCGACCGAGTAGAGTGATAATTCAGCCAAGCAGCTGCCTACTCGATCAAGCAGCTGCATGCTCGACCGATCAAACCATACTCCGTCCAAGCAGGCAGTGTGATGTTTTGGGCGATGGATTCTAACTTCTGACGACTCGACCGAGCAGTTACTTACTCGACCGAGCAGCGGCCTACTCGGTCCGAGTAGCTACCTACTCGCTCCGAGCAGACCCTACTCGGTCCGAGCAGGCAGTGCGATGTTTTGGACTATTTTCTGACGACTCGACCGAGCAGCTACCTACTCGGACAGAGTCGCCGTGGGCCCAGATTTTAAGTTGCGTCCTAGATCCGTGGTTGGCGAGGGTTTTTGAGGGAAGATATATAAGAAGGGCAGCCGTCACTTTTGGGGGGGGAACTTTGGTATAATTTTTGGGAGTTTAGATCTTTTTAAGAGTTTTTTGGAGACGATCTTTTGGGAGTTAGGCTATGCACTAGGCCTCTCCCTTGTATCAAGATAAGTATTTTAATTTTCTTTAATTCTATCTCAGCTCTTCTCATTGATTGATTATTGAATATCTCGTTGATGCATGCTATGATGAATTCTCTTGCTATTATTGAATCTTCTATTGTTTTTCCTATAATACATGCGTAGTTCTATCTAGGGCTAATGGATTAACCTTAGGATTTTAGGATTTAGATGTAAATTTGGGATTTTTATGATGCGTTGGATATAAAAGGGGTTATATTTTGGTTGATCCAACAAAATCTCTAGGAGAACTCGTACTGAGATCATGCCCACGGTCGGTGGAATCGATTAGCTTATGGAGTATCCTACAGATTTAATTAGGGAGTTAGTGGATTCAACCAAGGCTCGTGACTATGCCTGGCTCGTGCCTTGAGGGGATCCACCGATGAACTATATCACTACATTGACAGCTACGGCCATTGCGTCAATGAGAGACTATCCCCATAAATCCAATGCAACGTAAGAATTCTAGCCTAGCGTCGATATCCGACGATCCTAGTGGCAAGTCCTAAAGCCCTAGCCTTTTATATTTTATTTATTTCTTTCTTTGTGTGGAAACCCTTGTTTGCGACGTTGAGTGACACAACCTTCGTATACATCACCATTACAACCCTCCATACTCCACTTCCACGAATAAACCCGCAAGTCTAACTCAACCTAGGAGTAGAAAGTTAGTATAGCACCGCTTCCCCGTGTTCGATACCCGCTTGCCACTATACCATGCGCTTGCGATAAACAACATCGTTTTGGAGTTAGTTCTGGGCCGATCAATCAGCACTGCACTACGGAGAACATCAGTTCTGCATCTGAAGGATAGTCGCTATTTGAGTATGAATTCGTTTATCTGTCCATGGACTTCAATTATGATACCATTCTACAACTTAATTATATACAAACTTTGATTTGTTTGGATTAATTAAGAATAAGATAGATTTGTTTGGATTAATTAAGAATAAGATATCTATATTACATTTGATGACTGTTTTTGAATTCTAGGGCTGACTAGGACAAGCTGACTAGGACAAAAGAGTTGATAGAAGAACGGCTGAGATTTAATCTTGAGGAATGAATGGTTGAGATGAGATTGTGTGGAAAGTTTTGGAGGGAAAACATTTCTAGGAAAATAAAATTTTTGGGGAATGAAAGTTTCTGGGGAATAGCAGAGTGCACACAATTAATGCATTTGGAAGAAAAAACTTTAACTTGCACTTAATGATGTTGCAGATCGAATGATCTCTCCCTCAATGCGAGGTCCACCGTCTCTTCGACGCAGGGGGCAACAAGATGAGAATAATTTCCCGCACCAAAGACACCCGCACCGAATTTGTTGTTATGTTTCGAAGGTGCCTACGCCGAATTTGTTGTTCCGCGCTGAAGGCGCCCATGCCGCTAAATATGTTTACACTAATTTATTGTTTCTCGCAATTTTTGCTGTGGAAATAATTTTTTGGGGAACAAAGATTTCGCAGTGGAAAATCGTAAATGAACTATGCCCGACGGCACGGGTTATGACTAGTATATATATATGACATTATCTATCTTTACTCACCCCCTCCACACACACACACACACACACACACACACACACACACACACACACACATATCACCTATAACCATGTAGCATATCACCTATAACACTTTGTGTTTGGGTCTGCGTATATTTATCGATCACTAGAAAGTACCCGTGCACATAGGGCACATGGATCAAAGTCAAAACATACATTGATACATATCAAGATGGGCTACGCTTTAGGGCTAGGGTTAGTGTTAGTGTTAAGGTTAAAATGAGTCGCAGAGTGGAGTTTTCCCTATCATTTATTAGCATTTAAATTAAGTAGACTAGCACACAACATTGATGGAATTGCATTTAACTTTATTAGGGTGATATAATGGAACAACAAAGCTTGCATTAAATGTGGGTATTTCTAAGTAGTTTACAAAATGGGTATTAGTTAACTTGCATTTTATTGGATGTATTTGCAAGTTTGCATTTTATTGGTTAAACATTAATCTCAACTAAAAATTCCAACTTTCACACTACTTAATGGTAAAAACTCCTACAACATTCCCAAACTAAAATTTATCTCACAAGTACGGAGTCCTACCTCTTGGTGGTGGATGAAATCTTCTCCTCTTTCTCCTTCTGTAAACTTTAGGAATTTAGGGTTAGGGTTTCGTCTCCTCCTCCGATCTTTTTGAACCCTAGGTTAGGGTTTGAGAGAGCGTGAGAGGAAGGAATGGAGGGAGGGATGGAGCAATGGAGGGAGTGAACTGGGAAGATTCTGCCCAGAAAACTGGGCATACTTTGCCCATAAACTGGGCAGAATTCTGTCCAGTTTTCTGGCCAGAATCTGCCCAGAGTGCGCATATGACCTTCGCTTTCGATCGGGTCACATGTGCACTCAATTGCAAGCTTGGTTTATGGGCAAACTTAAATTTTGAAGCGTTACTTGTCAAACTTAAATTTTATAAGTGTTTCTTTTATCCCAGTTTATTATTTTATTTCATTTAAAGTCTAACATATATTTTTTGGTAGGGTCAACATGGCGAGGGCGGGATTGGCGATGGAAGTCCTTCAAGACCTGAGAGTGGAGATGTCGATGGTGAGGGGAGAGGGATTGGGGGCGATAAATAGCGGCGATGGCGATGGCGGTGATGGCGGTATATAGCGGGCTTGGTGGCGATGGTGACGATGGTGGCGTTTGATGATGGCGATGGCGAGGCAATCGATAGCGATGGTGCAGTCATGGGGATGCGGCGATGGCGTTGGCGTTGTAGGGTGTTAGGACTTTATTTTTTAATGTTGGCATAAACATAATTTTAAAATGCGGCCGTTGGTTATGTACGTATAATATATTTTATTTGATACATTATTATTATTAAATGTTTGCATTTCCTTTTTAATATTTGTTTGCTTTATTTTGTTGTATATACAGGTACATATTTGTTATAAAATATTGGATATTATATAACGAAAATACTGCTATTTAAAAAAAACAATGTACACTATCAGCCACGGACAAATCTGTGGATGATAGCACACTCTGGCCACAGATTTGTTCGTGGCCCTTACGTATTGGCCATAGATTTAGTGCATGAAATTGGAAGTTTCGTGCACTATATCCGTGGCCAATACGTAATGGCCACAGACAAATCCGTGGCTAATACCTATTTAAGGCCACTGAAAAGTTCGTGGCCGATAGTTTTTGCCCACGGTTTGTGTGCATTGATTACGTCAGCTTCGTGCCCAGTATCTGTGGCCTATACATATTGCCCACGGACGTTTCTATGGCCTTAATTAGGTATCCACCACGGATTTTTCTGTGGCGGATACGTTTATATTGTTTTTATTCGGATTATTGGCCACGGGCATCCGTGGGCATTAACCCGTGGCAGATTATCGCCCACGGAAAAGTCCGTGGGCAAAGGGGGTATTAGCGACTACGGTATCGGCAACGGATTTTCGGCCACTGAATTTTTATTTCTGTGGCCGTAATGTGTCAGCCACGAAAACCCGGCTTTCAGCCACGGATTTTTCCGTGGCTGAAAGCTAGTTATGTAGTAGTCGATTATTATCATCAAACACGAAGTTCATAGATCATTGCTACCAACAGTTATATATGTATCCCTAGGGTTTCTTGCTGCTTTGGGAGAGTCCAAAGGCAAGTTGAATTCGGCAAGGGAGATCATGGATTGGCTAGGGAGAATCTCTAATTGTTAGGAGATTGAGATGTGAATAGGAATCCAATTAGGATGAGAATTTGGATTCAAAATTGATATGAATTAGGATTGTGCAGATTTGAATAGATCTTGTTGCAATTCTAATAGGATTAGGATTTGAATAATATCTCTAATTGATTTGAATCAATCCAAATTGATTTCTCCATAGCTCTCCACAATTGACCAAGTCCAAGTTGTTGTATGAATAGCAATTTCTCCATCTTCCAATTTGTTATGTGAATAGCAATTCCTCCATCAATTCACTTAGTCATGAATATTTACAAGCGTGCCACTCCTGAAAACACTTAGCACACACATTAGAACATTCACACACGTTTGTTATCATCAAACACGAAGTTATCGATCGTTGTATCCAACATATGTTGTATCCAACAATCTCCACCTTTTGATGATGACAAACTATTATAAGATTTGCACTAACATTCCAAATAATACATCGTGACATGTGAGTGTGAAGTGTGATAATGGGAGGATGTATGCAACAATATAACACTTGATGTACAAGCATACAAGCATGCAATGATGTACCAATAATGTGATATAAATAAGCATGGCATGCCCCCCGATTTTCATGCTCCCCCCTGAACATATATTCTCATATTCAATTATTCATTAATGTTGCCCCATGAACCAATATTCATATATGCACATATAAGCATTAATGCACCAAATCTTCAATAATTTTCTCCCCCTTTTGTTATCACCAAAAGTGTATAAACAAAGTCAAATTCATATCTCGTGCAAAAATAAAGTATTATAAATTACAACTAGCACTTGCATGTCATTTTTCTTAGAATAAGCACTTCAAATTCAATGAAAAGAGTAACGTAGACTTCTACACCATCGTGTAAGTGTGATGATTAAATAGTTGAAGAACAAATGGAGAAACTTTCATAAAACTCAACCAAAACCAATCCACATTTTCAAATAAGCATGATATCATTAGGATTGATTTTCCCCACCTCATTAAAAAAGTTCAAGTTACCACAACCCAAAAGCATAGCCTATAAGGACTCTTAGATGTGGGGGTGGAATTGATTAACGAGTATAACACCAATACTAAAGATTACCCATAAAGCATATGTTGGATACTCGTGGGTAGTATACTTGCCATGAATTGTATCCATTTTACATACGGAGCAATATTCATTCTTTTTCATTTTTCTTGTTTCATATTCAATTCTTTTGTGCTCAATTTTTATCCATGGCAAATACACATCATATCCCTTGATTTTTCAGTTATTTTCAACCTATATTCACTTTCCAACATTTCATAAAAAAATCTCCAATTGAGCAACAATATTCGATACTAGTAGAAGTGAAGGTGTAGGTGTAGAAATCAAGTTATTCAATTCATTAAACATGTCATGGCTACTTAGAAATTCTAACATGCATAAATTGTTGGGTTTTCATAGGACCCTTAGGACACAAAAACTCTATTCCAGTCCTAAGTTGGACGGAACATAGACATAAAAAACATTTGTAGCGGAAGAATAAACAAGTTAATCTAATTAACATGTCGATAAACAATTTAACTTAGCCCTAAGGTACAAGACCCTTAGCCAAGATCTATGCCAACTCGGGATGGATCTGACCATCCCAAGAAGGATCTAACCTACTGCGATTAAATTAAACTAATGCTTATAAAACACATACCTGCAATCTCAACCCTGGGGTAGGCGAGATGTTCCGCACCGTCTTCCGAGCCGCTCCCTATCCCACACCGAGCCGCTCCTCGAACCGCTCCTCGAACCACTCCGCATCCCGAGGCGAGCAATCCTCGTGTCGCCGAGCCAACCACGCGCGGAAGAAAGTTTCACCCGAGTGAAACCTTCACCAAGATTTCGGATCCGAATCCAAACTCCTTCGTGGCTTTGCTAGAGCCCTCAGGAGTAAGGCAGAAATATAGGGAGATAGAGAATATTAATTTAAGCCTAGATCTGAGCGTGCTCCAACATTTACGAGAGCCGCTCAGATCTAGAGCTTGGAACGAGTTTGGAGGAAGAGGGATGCCCCTATTTATATAGGTGGAGGACTATCCCCTTTTCTGCACAACCGATGTGGGACTATTAAATTAGAGTCAATTAAATCAAGTTAGTTTCCTCTTCACAAAGTGCAAACTTTCGTGAATTTTAATTCACTCACCGTTAAGCTTCATGATTGATACAACCTATCAATACAAAGGGCGTTCAATGGTGAACGCATAGGAAAAAACGGTTCGTCAATCGGAGTTCGTTTGACCCTCCAATTGATTGCTCAAAGTTCAGTCCAAGGCTTGTTTTTCGCAAAAACTGAGCCGTCAAAAAATACCCACTATCCTAGGGTTCTGCACCCTGTGGTGGGGCCCAGCCTGTGGGCCCCACAAGTCAAAACCTGCTGACTGGGCGCCTGGCCCAGGCCTGGGCACAGGCGCCCAGGCGCCAGGCGGGCGCCTGGGCCGTTCGGGCGCCCAGGGCGCCTGGGCCCTGGCGGGCCCAGGGCTCCCGCCCTTGGTGCCTGGGCAGGCGCCCAGGCCCTAGGCCTGGGCGCGAGCCCAGGCCCAGTGTGCCTGGCGCCCAGGCCCTTTGGATCTGGCTGGCCAGGTGCCTGATCACTCCTTATTTTACACTTTTTTCCCGCATGTTTGCATGCCATTTAGATCGCCCAAATCATGTTTTTCACGATATATCGACGATATTGCGATGCTTTTCACGATTTGTTGTTTTTGTCGCATTTCAGGTGATTTGGAGCGATTTGGAGTGATCTCGAGATACGCTTACCCCGGAGGGTCACCGACGACCTCCCCAAGGGGTATTTTGCTGTTGGAGAGGAGCGGAAGAAGAACGGACGTCGCAGGAGCGACGAGGAGGCCAAAACAAGCTGTTTGGGCATTTTTAGTGTCCCACTCGGCCGAGTGAAGGAGTCACTCGGCCGACCAGCGAGACACCGCTCGGCCGACCAGATCGGATACGTTTCATACGTGCACTCGGCCGAGCGACGGAGACCACATCGGCCGAGTGACGAAATCCCGTCCGCCCGAGTGGCGCCCAGACGAAGCTATTCAAAAATCGCCAACTTACTGTTTTTCGTCTGCCTGAGCTTCAGAAGACTTACTCGGCCGAGTGGATAATCCCGACCGCCCGAGTACCAAGAAGCCATCGGCCGAGTGACGACAACTCACTCGGCCGAGCCGCCCCCGAAGAGAAGACCCCTGAAGATCAAGACTTACTGGAAATTTACAGGGTTTCTCACTCGGCCGTGTGACTTTTGTCACTCGGCCGAGTGTGACGCGCTGCCTGTAGCGAAAATTGCGGATTTCAGGCTGCGCAGGGGTATTTTGGTCACAATTTTTGGACGATTTTGGGGGGTATTTAACCCCTGTTTTTACCCTAGTTTTGAGAGAGCTTTTTCTTAGATTTTTTGCAGCTTTTTAGATTAACTTTTTAGCTTTATTCTTGTGATTGGAGAGGAGACAAAAGTGGATTTTTGTTGGATTATTTGAAGAACTCCATTGGTTTGCCTCTCTCTTCTTTAAAAATTCTATTTTTATTGCTTATCTCAATATTGTGATGAATTCTCTTGCTTATTTCATTGATTATTCTTGTGTTTGTGCTATGAATTGCGAGTAGTCTCCACGTCTTGGGGCGTGGGGATGAACCCTACAAGCCCAATTTCATATTTGTGATGAATTGGTAGAAATCTTGCTAGAATCGTTGTTAGGGATTAGTTTGGGATCGATTTACTACGGATAGCTAGGAGTTCATACCGATTGGGATTTGCAAGAGATTGGATCCCAATTCGATAGGGAACCCTAGAAATCCGAATTGGGTTGGAATCGAATTTCCGTAGTATCGGTTTGCAAGAGATTGGACCGATACTAGGGTTCCTGGTTGCAATTCCGTGCCGATACCTGTTTGCAAGAGATTGGACGGGTAGGAACTATCCCAACCTAGGTCGCGGGGCGAGTTTGCAAGAGATTGGGCTCGGTGCGCGATTGAACGATGATGTTGATCCTAATGCTAGCTTCCCTAGGCTAGGGTTTAAAAGAGATTGGACCCAAACCTAGGATAGCTATAGACCGGCAACAGCGCGAGAGCGTGAGCTAGGTTCTACATTCAGTTGCAACTAGTTCATCCAAAATCTTATTCTAGCAATTTTGATACCGATGAACCACATTTACGAAATACGGTGAGTAGCGGGAATTCCCCATTCCCTAGATGTTCTTTATTTGATTTGATATTTCCGTACTTTGTCTGACGATTGTGACAGGATCGCCAAAGGCAAATTTCTCTCTTCTTAAATAGCCAGGTTGATTGGAACAAGCACGGTCATTCGTCCTCCCTGTGTTCGATAACCCGCTCGCTGCTATACCGTGCGCTTGCGGTAAAACTACAACCGCTCTCTGGGTTGCATTCCGGAGCGATCAAGTTTTTGGCGCCGTTACCGGGAAGGCGATTGCGTTTGATCCTACCACCCTAGCTATTTTTTTATTATTATTCTATTTCTTTATTTTTCTTTTACCTAACCCTTGCATTGTGCTAATCACTTCTTTGAAACTTTGTTCTCCTGTGCATGTACACGAGATCTACGGCGGACCCTGAAGCTATATTATTTGTTCCCGAGATCGAACGTACCGCGCGGAGACTTAGAGCGGAAAGGAGACAAGATCGGGAAGGGAGGTTTATGACCAACCCGGAAACTGCGGACCAATTAGCGGCAAGGATGGCGAGGATAATTTCTATTCGAGATAGGCTTCGGCCTAAGACCTCTTCTACGACCTCATCCATTGCCATGCCGGAGTTGGCGGCTGACAAGAACTTCGAGCTAAAGACTGGACTAGTGGTTCTGATGCAGCAGGATCCATTTCATGGGAATGCCCATGAAAATCCCCACTACCACATCCAATTATTCTTGTCGTAGTGCGCCACATTTCAGATGCCGGGGGTCTCCATCGATGCCATCAGACTGCGTCTCTTCCCCTTCACGCTAAAAGACAAGGCACTTTATTGGTTGAGGACGCAAGCTGAGGGAGTCTTCACCACTTGGGACGAGTTGGCAAGTGCATTCATTGACAAGTTCTATCCGCCCTCCAAGACGGTGAAGATCCGGAGCGCTCTCATGTCCTTCAAGCAAGGACCCCAAGAGACGCTTTATGAGGCTTGGGAGCGTTTTAAAGATCTGCAGCATCAATGCCCGCACCATAGCATTGAAGATTGGGAGCTAGTTCATAGCTTCTACAACGGTCTCCAACCGGGGACCAAACAAATTATTGATGCCGCAGCGAATGGTGCTATCTTATCAAAGACTCCCGAAGAAGCTACGGCCCTAATTGAGGAGATGGCCTCAAACAATCAACAATGGGGCGATGAGCGAGGACACTCTACGTCCTCCTTGAAGCCAACTAGTATCTATGAGGCGAAGGCCGTAGCAGAGCTTACGAGCAAGTTTGGTTCTCTCCACAAGGTAGTGGAGAGACTGGAGAAGTTTATCACGGAGCCCCAAGGAACCCCTTCCACCTCCGCACCAATGAACCAAATGTGTGATTGGCAAGACCAATCTCAAGCCATGTATGTGGGAGGAGAGCAAGGAGAAGGATCCTTGGAGCAAGTACAATATGTCGCGGGGAACCAAGGGTATTGGGCCAATCCGGCCACAAGAAATCATCCCGGTTTCTCTTACGCCAACAATGAAGGAGCTTTGAACCCGCCACAACAACCACCTCAACAAGCTCGACCACCACCCCCACCCCAACAACAACACTATCCACCGAGGGGGCCTCCACAACAAAATTTTCAACCGAAGCAACAAGTTCCACCATATAGACCGCCCGGATACAATCAAGGGTGGAGGAATCAAAATCAAAACCCTCCACAAGCTCAACAACAATCCGACTTTGAAGCTAGAGTGGAGGCGTTTATGGTCGAGCAAAAGAAGGTCAATGCTACCTTGAAGGCGGGGCAAGACTCCCTTACAACCGTTGTGGCTCAAATCTCGGAGAAATTGGCGTTGCTCAATCGGAATACTCAACAATTGCCGGTGCAACCCGAGCAAAACCCACGGGGCAACACCGGCCACATCAATGCCGTAGTTGCCGTTACTACTAGAGGTGGGAAGGATACCACCCCCGCCATGATTCCTACCGAGGAGCCCGTGGAGGAAAGTTTGGAGCCAATTGAGCCGGTAGTTGAAGTTGAGAAGGAGAAAGAGCCACAAGAAAAAGAGAAATCTAGAGCGGAGAAATTAATTGAGGAGAGGCGCTTCATGCCACCGGTCCCATTCCCCCAAAGGCTTGCTAGAGCGAAAATGGAGAAAAGGCTAGCAAAGTTCCTCGAGTATCTGAGAGGCGTTAGCCTCAACATTCCCTTCCTCGACGCCATCGTGGAGATCCCCACATATGCTAAATTCTTAAAGGATTTGATTTCGGGGAGAAAGAGGAAGGAGAAGATTATGCTAGCCGAGGAGGGTTCTTGGTTCACCAAGAGAGAAAAGGAGCCGGCCAAATTCAAAGATCCGGGGAGCTTTCGAATTCCTTGCACCTTGGGCGGCGTCCCTCTTCAAAAGGCGTTGGTAGATTTAGGGGCTAGTGTGAGCCTCATGCCTCTCTCCATGTTCTTAAGGCTAAACACCGGGACGAAGTTGAAACCTACCGACATGCGGATACAATTGGCCGATGGGCAGATAACGAGGCCGGTAGGGATCGCCGAAGACATCCCGTTACAAGTCCCGGGGGGCATATGCTTGCCATGTGACTTCGTAATCATGGACGTTAAGGAGGAAGGAGATACGTCATTGATACTAGGACGTCCGTTCCTCACCACCGCCGGTGTCATTGTCGACGTGCGGGAAGGTACACTAACTTTGAACGTCGGCAACATCGAGGTGGAGCTTCAAATTCCTAAGGCTATGAAACACATGCCTTACCACGAGGAGCTTGACTACATGGACCTCCTTGATGAGGTAATTGAGGAGGCGATCCCCCACTCGATTGGCGCTCTTTTTGATGAGGATTTCGAGGAAGGCCCGGATTTAGGCCGAGATGAGAAGATAGATGATTCCCCCGACCTCTCCGCTGAAAGTAATGAAGTCGACGCTGATGTCGCAAGGATTCGAGAGCTCTGCAAGCTCTCGAAATTGAAGTCTCTGAAGAAAGCTCCGCCGCTACGGAAATCGGCGTCACCGGTGAAGCCGTTGACCGGAGCAAACGCTAGCTTGGGGGAGCCTCCCCCAACACTATTCGAGACGGGAGACCACTGAGGGAGAACACGCCGCCGCAACTTCCGAATCCAAGCGTTCTCCCCGGAAAGTTTGATGGGTGCATCTCATATGCACCAAACATCCCGCATTAATTGAAAATCATAGGGGGTCGAGCTCACGACCTTAAACGAGCGCTTGTCGGGAGGCAACCCGACGGTCATTGCTTTATTTTCATTTTTTTCTTTTATTTTTGTTTTAGAAATTTTTAGTGTTTTGAGTCGTTCGCCCAAAAATTTTGTGATAACGGGTCCTATTTTTCTTGATAGGAGAGGAGATAGTTAAATCCATCATGAGGAGGATGAACGAGACGACGAGGAGCGCCCCAGGAAGGCGCTCGATGCTTAGGAGGAAGATGAAATCGACTGGAGGAAGAAAGACGGAGTTTAGAGCCCAAACGAAGACAAACAGCAGAAGACAAGGCTCACTCGGCCGAGTATACTAGTCACTCGGCCGAGTACACAAGTTCGTCCGGCCGAGCCGCTCACGAACGAGGGAATTCTGTTATACCCAACTCTCTGTTTATTTTCATGATTTCAGTATAACTGCTACTCGGTCGAGTATATATATTCACTCGGCCGAGTAAAACGGATACGCTCGTAGGGCGAGTCTTACCGAGTAGCTTGAGCCACTCGGCCGAATGGACTTACTCCACTCGGCCGAGGCTGGCAAGGCCACTAGGCCGAAGCGATAGCGGGTAGGGATTCTTCATTGATCTCGCTCGGCCGAGTGACCCTGTCACTCGGCCGAGTCGTAACTTTTCCTATAAAAGGGGGCGGGGTCGGGGTCGGGCTCGTTTTTCGAAACGACGCAAACGGAAATTGCCCGACCCTTCAGCTCCCTCGCCCGACCTTGACCCCTACTCACCCGACCGACGTCGTCGCGCCGCCGCTCGGCCTGCCACCGCCGGCCGAGCACCCGCCACGCCTCGCCCGAGTCGCCGCCGGCCGCCACGTCTCCGGCCACCTCCGGTATCGCTTATTTAGCCCTTTTCTCCTCTTTTGTGTGTTTTTCGAGGATCCATGTGCTTAACGAACCCCAAACCCAAATTAATTTCTATATCTATCTATTATACCCCTAATGCTCCATACGTTTTGAATATTACTCGCTGATATCCCCATTTCATGCGCAGGTTGTTTCTGGGAGCTTAGGGGAGCCCAGGGGAGCTTCTAGGGACTGATTCGGGCTTCGCGGAGGCGCTGTCTTTGCACGCTTCCATTGCTTTGCACTCGCGATGTGTCGGGGTATACTCTTTCCTTTATTTTGCACACGCCGCACTTTTCACGCTTTTCGGCGCGCGCTCGGGGCCCATATGCCGCCCCGGACACGGCCGCGGTCGAAGAGAGCTTCCGCCAAGCGGAAGCGGTCGGATGATGCCGGCCCCTCCCACGAGTTGGAGGACTCTCCTCCGCCTTCTCCCACACACCCCGTCCACCCAGCACAGCCTGCAGGCCCCCTACACCCCGCACAGCCTGCAGAGCCCGCACAGCCCGCACACCCCGCACAGCCGCTCCCTGCCGCTCCACAGCCACCACCTCCGGCTCCACTTATCGGGCCGCTGGGGATCACGTTCCGGAACGATGCACACCGCGTCGCTTTCGAGCGTATTTCCCAGCGCTCGATCGTACCCTCCAGGTTTGCACACCTTGTCGACCTAGGACGCCTGGGGGTACTAGAGGGGATGCTCACGTTGTACGACAACGTGGACTGGCGAGATTTCTTTTAGGTGTCGGCGGACACGTTTACCCGTCCGACACTTGAGGTACTTAGTTCGATCGCCCGGACCGACGAGGGATGCTCGTTTCGGTTCATGGACCGGGAGTGCCAGGTCACTATCGGTATGATGAGAGCCTTTTTCTCGTGGCCCGATGTCCCTGGGGCCGATCGAGGTTATGCCCCCACCCATATCCCCCCACCTTCCTTCGACGCCGGTGCCTTTTGGGCCCGGATTACGGGTCTTCACGCTGCCTTTGACCCTAGTAGGGCCAAGGCCTCGGCCATTGTCCATCCCTGCCTACGTATAGCTCAGCGCCTTATGGCGACGACCTTTTTGGCCAGCTATGAGCCAGGCACGATGTCCACGCCAGAGCTCTACATGCTCTACGCGATGACACGGCCCAGAGCTCTATCTAGGTATGGCGATGAGCTGGTCCCCGCCGTCGTGATTGATGTCGCGGCTTGGTTTTTGGACTGCATCATTGTATCGGTGGGCGCTCGCTCACCGATATGCTGCGGCGGCCTGATCACCTTGCTTGCCCTTATGACCGGCGAGGACTTCCCTGACGACCTGCGACGAGCACCGGGCCCCACTTCTCTGTCGATTGATGTTATGGCCCGGATGAAGATGCTTCGTCCGCACGGTGAGCGACACTGGGTCTGGTTGCATGGCCCTTACGGTGCCGATTACATGATTCTTCCGAGCCCAGCTCGGACTCAGATTGCACCGGCCCATGTGGACTGGCTCCCTGCGATGGATGTTCTCATCCCAGCTGCTTACGTGCTCGAGGCCGAGCAGGCCGAGCAGGCCCACGCTGCCCCCGCAGACCATGTTCCACCTGCCGAGCCTGCTGCCCCTGTTGACCCCGTGGCCCCTCAGCCTATCCCCGATGTTTCCGATGCTCCTGACACCTCTGTCCACACCTCTGTCGGTGTCGGGAGTACCTTAGCTGAGCCCACTTCCGTTGCTTCCACGCCTGTCACCACCACCACTGGCCCTCTGTCTGCCGAGCCCGTTTCTTCTGCCCCACCCGAGCACCCGCCGACCGTAGTTGAGTGCGGAGAGCCCTCTGTCTCCACTGCTGCTGTATTTTCCGAGAGTGTCGTGGCGTCTATCCACACTTCTGTGTCACCGACCTCTCCGGCCGCCTCGCTGCCACTTTTGTATTCTTCTTTCGTTGCTGCTGCATCCACTCCTCACCGTCCTGCCCAGCCTCGCACTGCGGCCAGGCCCCCACCTGCGAGTGCAGCACCTTTTATTCCCTTGCCTGCTGAGCCCGTCACCTACGCCACCAGAGTACGCCAGCCCCGACCTGCACAGCCCCGACCGGTGCGTCCCTCTGCACCACCTCCCCCTGACACTGTACTTCAGAGAATTCGTGCTCTCGAGGGGGCGGTGAGTGGCCTCAGAGGCGACCTTAGGACCCTGTCCGCCACCGTCACTGCGATGGCTGGCCGCTTCGACCTGCTCTCGCAGATTCACTACTGTCTTACCCAGGTCCTGGAGCGTCTCCCCCGCGTACCCCCGCCCACCCAGCAGGTTCCCACCCCCACTTCCACATACACTCAGCCTGCTACCACTTCCACACCCACACCCGCTCAGCAGCCTGCCCCACTCCCACCACCACTTCCGCCTCAGGACGGAGACGGCGCAGCACCATCTTCTTAGGCACCCTTGATGCCATCGATTATTTTTGTCGTTGTGCTGCCCGTTTCTGCTGGGTCCTGTTGCATTTTTGTCCACCCCCTCCCCTCACTTATTTTGGGATTCTCATTCTGATCGTATCTTTATATATCTTTTTTGGGAGAGAGGGAGAGTTTTTGGTGCCACACCTATATATCTATATCACTCCTATATCTGCATGCATCATGTCCGCATCATATTTTTCGTTTCATTATTTTTCATTTTTTTCCTTCCATCATGCATGCATCCTCACTTACCCCTCACATTACTTGTCTCTCGGTGTGCCCCACTTTGCACATTGAGGACACTGTGCCATTTAGCTTGGGGGAGTGAGTTCTCACGTTCTTTTTCGATTTGCCACCTTTATTTTTAGTTTTTCACACCATTTTCCGCTTTTGCACTTATTTTCATCATTTTTCTTTTATTTCACCATGCATCACGTTTTTCTTATTTTTCTGTGTGCCGCATTGTAATTAGTTCTATTTTCCCTTTATCTTTATTTCTTTCTTTTTCATCTCATGCTAGAGATGACTTTTCTATGATGATGATAACGTGGAGTTAGCTTACTCTATATGCATGCTTTATTTGTCATGTCTTAGACTTTATTTCTGATATCATATGCTATGACTTGCCTTGCATCTAGAGATAGTAACCCACACTTTTTCCACATGAAAATGGATGAAATTTTATTATTAGCTGAGTCTGAATATTCATATGTATGCTATCACAGAAAACACACCAAGATTCACGCATTGAATGCCTATATCTGGAGTACCGATTTCTTTTCCTATATCACTTCTATATGCATGAATTGTACATTTCACTTCAGGATGATTGAATGATGTTAGCTATGATAAATCTGGATTAGTTAGCTTTTTTGTGATCGAAACTGAGTAGATTAGATTACCCTGCTGAAGTTGTCGTGCATGTCTTATAGAGTGAACCGAGAGATATATTTATTTCTTTCTCCACAAATCTTGAACATCATTTCTCTACTTTTAAAATCATTGGTGAATCTCCCCTTAGCGATTCTATTATATGGCATTTCCCCCGCTATTAATTCCTAGCTCCAAATTTCTTATTCAAAAAATAAAGAGAAAATATTCTTGTATATCATTATCTCTCTTTGAGTTAGGATCGTTGTGTATATATGCTATATCAAAAAAACAACAAAAGAAAAAAAAGAGAGAGAAAAACAAAAAAAAAGGAAAAGAGGAAAATCCTCAATAAAAGATCCCATCTCACTTTCTTTCTTTCTTCTCTCTTTTCGTGTTCATTTTCATTGCTTTTGGAGCTTTATAAAAATGGGGATGTGAATATTTTTTATGCCACCATGCTTATAGGTATGCTTTGGGGAGGGAATCCATTGATGTGTGAGAGAGTGACTACTTGACGTTGCACGACAACCTAGGCTAAGTAATATTCTATACTCGGTGAGATTATTTCTAGCTTTACGAAATCCAGAAATCTAAGCCTAGCATTCATATCATGAAATCCACACTTTTCTATTCTCTCTATTCTATTGTGTGATACTCTTATACTCCTCATAGAAAGCATTCAATTGAAAAGTGAGTGATCTGCGATTTGTATACCGCTTTAAATGATTCAGACGATGTTATTCTAAAATTATTCCGTTTTTCATGATTATATCGTTGTTCGTGGGTTTTCTATTTCTATTTGCACTATTATACTATGATATCAAAATAAAACTCTTTGACATGTATTTTTCATTCAGTGCATGCTATACGAGTAAGCGGAACCCACGTCCTGAGAAAATGATCTAGCAGCTTACCTCATCGCTTCTTTCTTTCTTCTTTATTTTTATTTCGTTTTTCATTCTTCTCCGTTTTTCATTTTTCATTTTTTCGCCGTTTTCGTTTTCCGAATCCACCGGGTTCGCCTTTCACTTATCTTTAGGGCTGTTGACGAACAGAACGTTCGACGAACTACTCGTGAACAAGCTCGGTACATGTTCGTTTATGTTCGTTTAGGAAGCATAACGAACAAGCTTGAACAGATTTTTAGAGCTCGACTAGTAAACGAACAGAGCTTGAACATAACCGTGTTCGTTTATTTATGTTCATGAACAAGCTCGTTAAGTGTTCGTGAACAAGCTCGTTAGTGATGTTCATGAACAAGCTCGTTAAGTGCTCGTGAACGAACATATACCGAAAATAGTAAATTTAGACAAATACTATATTTTTTATTAAGCTTGGAATTGATGCTTGTAATGAGATATATGGAGCTATTATGCTGGATTTGTTTGTTTTTGTCATGCAAATATTTAATCCTTTTATTTAATTGATTTAGTCATTGACAATAATGTTTAAATATTATTATTCCTGATTAAAAAATTAACGTTCGTTCGTTTGTTTGAAAATCTGTTCATGAACAAGATTGATTTGTGTTCATGAACATGTTCCTGAACATGTTCACGAACAAGCTCGATAAGACTTGTTAACGAACAGAACGTCCGATTACCTACTCGTGAACAAACTCGGTAAATGTTCATTTACGTTCGTTCGGTAAGCTTAACGAACAAGCTTGAACATGTTTTTAGAGCTCGGTTAGTAAACGAACAGAGCTTGAACAAATATTTTGTTCATGAACAAAACCAAGCTCACTGTTCAAGCTCGTTCAAGCTCGTTCGTCAACAGCCCTGCTTATCTTCCTCGAGGACGAGTAAGAGGTAAGCTTGGGGGATTTTGATCACTCCTTATTTTACACTTTTTTCCCATATGTTTGCATGCCATTTAGATCGCCCAAATCATGTTTTTCACGATATATCGACGATATTGCGATGCTTTTCACGATTTGTTGTTTTTGTCGCATTTCAGGTGATTTGGAGCGATTTGGAGTGATCTCGAGATGCGCTTACCCCGGAGGGTCACCGACGACCTCCCCAAGGGGTATTTTGCTGTTGGAGAGGAGCGGAAGAAGAACGGACGTCGCAGGAGCGACGAGGAGGGCAAAACAAGCTGTTTGGGCATTTTTAGTGTCCCACTCGGCCGAGTGAAGGAGTCACTCGGCCGACCAGCGAGACACCGCTCGGCCGACCAGATCGGATACGTTTCATACGTGCACTCGACCGAGCGACGGAGACCACATCGGCCGAGTGACGAAATCTCGTCCGCCCGAGTGGCGCCCAGACGAAGCTATTCAAAAATCGCCAACTTACTGTTTTTCGTCTGCCTGAGCTTCAGAAGACTCACTCGGCCGAGTGGATAATCCCGACCGCCCGAGTACCAAGAAGCCATCAGCCGAGTGACGACAACTCACTCGGCCGAGCCGCCCCCGAAGAGAAGACCCCTGAAGATCAAGACTTACTGGAAATTTACAGGGTTTCTCACTCGGCCGTGCAACTTTTGTCACTCGACCGAGTGCGACGCGCTGCCTGTAGCGAAAATTGCGGATTTCAGGCTGCGCAGGGGTATTTTGGTCACAGTTTTTGGACGATTTTGGGGGGTATTTAACCCCTGTTTTTACCCTAGTTTTGAGAGAGCTTTTTCTTAGATTTTTTGCAGCTTTTTAGATTAACTTTTTAGCTTTATTCTTGTGATTGGAGAGGAGACAAAAGTGGATTTTTGTTGGATTATTTGAAGAACTCCATTGGTTTGCCTCTCTCTTCTTTAAAAATTCTATTTTTATTGCTTATCTCAATATTGTGATGAATTCTCTTGCTTATTTCATTGATTATTCTTGTGTTTGTGCTATGAATTGCGAGTAGTCTCCATGTCTTGGGGCGTGGGGATGAACCCTACAAGCCCAATTTCATATTTGTGATGAATTGGTAGAAATCTTGCTAGAATCGTTGTTAGTGATTAGTTTGGGATCGATTTACTACGGATAGCTAGGAGTTCATACCGATTGGGATTTGCAAGAGATTGGATCCCAATTCGATAGGGAACCCTAGAAATCCGAATTGGGTTGGAATCGAATTTCTGTAGTATCGGTTTGCAAGAGATTGGACCGATACTAGGGTTCCCGGTTGCAATTCCGTGCTGATACCCGTTTGCAAGAGATTGGACGGGTAGGAACTATCCCTACCTAGGTCGCGGGCCGAGTTTGCAAGAGATTGGGCTCGGTGCACGATTGAACGATGATGTTGATCCTAATGCTAGCTTCCCTAGGCTAGGGTTTACAAGAGATTGGACCCAAACCTAGGATAGCTATAGACCGGTAACAGCGCGAGAGCGTGAGCTAGGTTCTACATTCAGTTGCAACTAGTTCATCCAAAATCTTATTCTAGCAATTTTGATACCGATGAACCACATTTACGAAATACGGTGAGTAGCGGGAATTCCCCATTCCCTAGACGTTCTTTATTTGATTTGATATTTCCGTACTTTGTCTGACGATTGTGACAGGATCGCCAAAGGCAAATTTCTCTCTTCTTAAATAGCCAGGTTGATTGGAAAAAGCACGGTCATTCGTCCTCCCTGTGTTCGATAACCCGCTCGCTGCTATACCGTGTGCTTGCGGTAAAACTACAACCGCTCTCTGGGTTGCATTCCGGAGCGATAAGTGCCCATCCTAGACCCTAGTCTGGCCTGGGTCAACCTGGTCTGATCCAGTTTGATCCATTGGGCTGTTATGGGCGTATCTTGAGCATCTGGCGTCCGATTTGGACGTCGTTCGAACCTGGGTTTAGACAGGGACATTCCCATCTTACCTGTGAATTTTTCCTTACGTTTATTCCATTAAATATGGTCTTAAACAATTTAAGAAACATTTAATCTCATTTTACATCATATGCAAATTAGTCCCTATCTAAGCTTAAATTGTCACTTTCATCAAAATGCAATTTTTTCTTCCTTTGCATCAAATGCAAATTATTCTCCCTAACTAATTTCTACCTATTATTAGACGAAGGTCGCACTCTGTGTGAGACCCTACAGCCTGACCCTTACAACAGGTTGGGCTCAAAGCCCTATACGGCAGTGACCACGAGCAGTGGTTGCCGTCCCTGCTTCAGGTATCATCATTGTGTAGTTGACCCATTGACATGAGTATTGTCGAGACCACCCTGACTGTTTCCGTGATGAGTTCCGCAGTTTTAGTCTCTTCGTCTAAACTATATCATGTAGATCAAGTCTAGGGTACGGTCAAACTGTTAACTCCAATAACTTGACTCCGGTTAGTTTCTATCAATCTTTAGTCAATTAATGTTGGACTTCTTCCAACATACTCTGCGCAAAGATTTTACTAAAGACCGAACTAACTCTACGACACTAACTCCCATTGACAGGAAGAGACGAATCCTCTCTTGGTCATCACTCTCCTCGTATGCTTCAAGTGACACCCAATCAAAGACCTTTCGACAGGCCTAGCCTCGAAGCTAGGTCAGTGATCTAAGTGCCACCCTTCACGCACAGGTTCGTAAATTGACCTCAAGTCAAAGGACTAACTTGCCTATCATCACTAAGAGTTATCGTTGACAAATTGGTCAATGTAACCATATGATAACTCGTGTGGATCGTTCAGTGAACTCATTCTCTAATGAGCACCTGTGTCTCGTCTTCGACTTCGCCAAGTCGAACGATCATGAGATCATCACCACCGCTAAACGGTGAAGACTAAGACACAATGGTCCATCCGATGTTTCGATATCCTTGTCTCGAAACATCTACGACCACGAACCCTTTTAGACTTATGCTACAGACGGTCAAACATTTCTCTATGATCGAGATACTCATCTCAATACTTGTTTGACCTTGCATAAAGTCTAAGGACTTTACCTAAGTAGATATCTAATGTTAACTACATTATAAAATAACTTAGATAAATTATTACCAAACAGCTTACTGTTATTTCGAACAAGACGTTTGTTCTATTCACACAGAGATAAATAGCATCGAGGACATCATATATCTACATCTCCCACTTGCACTCAAGCCCATTTATCTCGATATCTTATACCGTTTTTACACATAAGTTTTCCCGACTTTATGTGGTAGAGCATTTGTGAGTGGATCTGCTAAACCGTTTACTCTATAGATTTAAGGGGTTTCTACGTTCATGTTAGACCAAACATTTGAATCTCATTCAAATAATTCAATTGGTCTTTCAGAATCAATAATATTTTATTTCCTTGGATCTTATCTAGTCCATCGTACCTTACGATAATAATTTTAAATTAGTTACTGGTAATTTCAAATGGCTCATATCCATTTCTGAAAAAGTATCAAACTCTTTGATTATTTTGTCTAAATATATGTTCCCTCCCTTTGATGCCTCGCATGTAATTTATACGCTCCCACTTGAAGGGTTTTCTAGGACCCTTAGGGCACAAAAACTCTAGTCCCGTCCTAAGTCAGACGGAACATAAACAGAAATGCAACGGAAAAATTTTATGTTAATCTAATTAACATGCAACCCTAAGGAACCAGACCCTATTAGCCAGGATCTCTGCCAACTTGGGGTGGATCTGACCACCACAAGAGGGATCTAACTACTGCGAATAATTAAATGAAAAACTTAAACACATACCCGGAATCTCAGCCCTAGGGCAGGCGAGATGTTCCGCACCGTCTTCCGAGCTGCTCCCGTCCCACGCCGAGCCGCTCCTTGAACCGCTCCCCGAACTGCTCCTCGAACTGCTCCGCATCCCGAGGCGATCAATCCCATGTCGCCGAGCCAACCACGCGCCGAAGAAAGTTTCACGCGAGTGAAACCTCCGCCTAGATTTCGGATCTGAATCCGAACTCCTTTGCGGCTTTGCTAGAGCCCTCAGGAGCAAGGCAGAAATTTATAGGGAGAGGAGAAATATTAATTTAGCTTAGATCCGAGCATGCTCCAACATTTACGAGAGCCGCTCAGATCTAGAGCTTGGGACGAGTTTAGAGGAAGGGGGCAGACCCCCTATTTATATAGGCGGCTGACCCCTTCCCTCTACTCAATTTCCGATGTGGGACTAAAATTAGAGTCAATTAAATCAATTTAGTTTGCACTTCACAAAGTGCAAACTTCCGTGAATTTTAACTCACTCACCGTTGAGCTTCAAGATTGATACAACCTATCAATTCGAAGGGTGTTCAACGGTGAACGCATAGGAAAAAACCGTTCGTCAATCGGAGTTCGTTTGACCCTCCAATTGAGTGTCCAAAGAACAGCCCAAGGCTTGATTTTCGACTAAAATCAGCCGTCAAATCTGCCCAATAGATCTAGGGTTCTGCACCCATTAATGGGGCCCAGCAAGTGGGCCCCACAGCCTCCAAAATCTGACTGGGCGCCCAAACCCAGACCTGGGCACGGGCGCCCAAGTCTGGGCGCGGGCGCCCAGGCGGGCGCCTGGGCCGGGCCAGGCGCCCGGCCCAGAACGCCTGGGCGCCCAGCGCCCAGGCCCAGGCGGGTCTGGGTGCCCAGGCCCAGGCCGGCTTAGCCTTTCTGGGTCTGGTCAGCAGGCCAGACCAGGTCCAGACTTAGCTGGTCTGCCTGGTCTGGCCTGATCTGACCCTTTGGGCTGTTTTGGGCATAACTTGATCATCTGGCGTCTGATTTGGACGCCGTTCGAACCTGGGTCTAGACCGGGACATTCCCGTCTTACCCGTGTACTTTTCCTTGCGTTTATATTATTAAATATTGTTTTAAACAATTTAAAACACATTTAATCTCTTTTGCATCAAATGCAAATTAGTCCCTATCTAAGCTTAAATTATCATTTGCATCAAATACAAATGATCTGAGGGCGTATATCCCTACATCTCCCACTTGCACTCAGGATCATTTATTCTGAATGCTGGAGATTATTGCAAACATCTTTTGCAATATTTTATCCCTTGCATCAAATGCAAATTATTCTCCCTAACTCATTTCTACCTATTACTAGACGAAAAATCGCACTCTGTGTGAGACCCTACAGCCTGACCCTTACAACAGGTTGGGCTCGAAGCCCTATACGGCAGTGACCACGAGCAGTGGTTGCCGTCCTTGCTTCAGGAATCATCATTAGGTGGTTAACTCATTGAGTATTGTCGGGACCACCCTGACTGTTTCCGTGATGAATTCCGCAGTTATAGTCTTTTCGTCTAAACTATGTCGTGTAGATCAAGTCTAGGGTACGGTCAAACTGTCAACCCCAATAACTTGACTCCGGTTAGTTTCTATCGATCTTTTAGTCAAAAATGTTGGACTTCTTCCAACATACTCTAGCCAGAGTTTTTACTAAAGACCGAACTAACCCTACGACACTAACTCCCATTGACCGGGAGAGACGAATCCTCTCTTGGTCATTACTCTCCTCATACGCTTCAAGTGTCACCCAATCAAAGACCTTTCGACAGGCCTTGCCTCAAAGCTAGGTCATTTGATCTAAGTGGCATCGTTCACGCACAGGTTCGTCAAAATGGCCTCAAGTCAAAAGACCAACTAGCCTATCATCACTCAGAGTCAGCATTGACAGATTGGTCAATATAACCATATGATAACTCTTGTGGATCGTTCAGTGAACTCATTCTCTAATGAGCACATGTGTCCCATCTACGACTTTGCCAAGTCAAGCGATCATGAGATCATCGCCACCGCTAAACGGTGAAGACTAAGACACAATGGTCTATCCGATGTTTCGATATCCTTGTCTCGAAATATCTACAACCACGAACCCTTTTAGACTTATGCTACAGACGGTCAAACATTTCTCCATGATCGAGATACTCATCTCGATACCTGTTTGACCTGGCATAAAGTCTCAGGACTTTACCTAAGTTAATGTCTAATGTTAACTACATTATAAAATAACTTAGATAAATTATTACCAAACAGCTTACTGTTACTTCGAACAAGATGTTTGTGCTATTCACACATAAAGATAGATAGCCTCGAGGGTATCATCTCTCAACATCTCCCACTTGCACTCAGGCCCATTTATCCCGGTATCTTATATCATTTTTACACATAAGTTTTCTCGACTTCATGTGGTAGAGCCTTCGTGAGTGGATCTGCTAAAACCGTCTACACTATAGACTCAAGGGGTTTTTATGTTCATGTTAGACTAACCATTTGAATCTCATTCAAAAAATTCACTTGGTCTATCGGAATCTGTAATATTTAATATACATGGATCTTATCCAGCTCATCGTACATTACGATAATAATTTAAATTTGGTAATGGTCATTTCAAATGGCTCATATCTATTTCTGATAAAGTATCAAACTCTTTGATTACTTAATCAAATTATATGTTCCATCTCTTTGATGCCTTGCATATAATTTATACGCTCCCAGTGACCTTGAAAACTCTCTGGCTAATTCATATAAGTTGGTCCGTCTAAATCATATTTAGAAAAACGAACTTATAAGTGAATGCTCCAATTTTCATGGTCAACATGAGCGTTTTACATCGGATTTGGTCCGAGTAGATCTGTACACATCTGTTGGCGAGACGATTTCAACTAATCCGTTTTAAAGAAATTAGGGTGAAAACCGTTTTCGATCAACAAGATTGTACTTTACTATTCTCTTTCTGCACCAATCTTTCAACTTAAAGATTTACTTGCAGAAAGTGAGGAAACATTTTCCTTGGGTACATAAACTAAATTCTCAAATTTATTTACGCACACGGACCTATTTTGATTGCATCAAGTTTTAAATCAGAGTTACTACTCCGAATTTCATCCCGGAAGTTGACTAAGTCATCATCAGTTATGATGTCTAACTCGACAATTCGTCTCACGAAATTCGAGTAATTATACAACTTCTTTAATGATCAATTTAATGAATATATTATTGACAATGTCCTCATAGGACATTATCAAAACCTAGGCATTACGATCTGGGACTTAACCCAGAGAGAGGACTTAACTCAGAGTCACTTACTATGTATCGCACCAAGTCTCACTAAGTGTGATTCATACATTTTAACACACGGATGTGTTAACAGACTTGACCTGAGAGAAAATCACATTTTCTTTTAATTACACAGGATTTTATGTAGCTAAGTATTTGACCATTCGATCTAATCGAATCAGTTTAAATACTTTCTACTTTTCGTTCTTTATTTTATTAGACTTGTGTTTCATCAAGAACACGTGTCTTAATAAAATATACGAATAACATATTTTGGTTAAAATAGACTCGGGTACATCAGTATGTACGAGACTGAGTTCGACAACTCATTCTTCCACTGTCTTATAGATGGTTTTCAGCCATTATATCTGAGAGGATAAGATTCACAAGTGTCCGTAGACTTCATAATACGAGAGGTCAGACCCCTCTTTATGTGACTTGTGAAGCTTAGTCTCTCGACATGGCCTAGTCTATTTTACCATATAAGTTTGCTACTATCTTGTGTATTTATATATTAACATTTGATATATATATATATAGTTATTACAAATTACTTAACACAAAACATTGCTTCCGAAGCAAGGTGACGACATTCGTCAAAAATGTGTTAGACGTTTTTGTATAACTATTTATTCTGAAATCGTGACATCAAAATATATCACATTTTCATTTCCTCCTACTTATGCCTTTACTAATGATAAATTAAACTAACTTTCTCAATTGACTTTCCGGAGTGCCTTCTTCCTTTTCTAAATCACATTTAGATATTAATTAACCCAACATAAATAGCTATGCAAGCATCTTATGTATCCAAACGCTTGAGCTTTGCAATCTCGAGTTTAGCTCAAGAAGTTGCTTGTCTCAAGATCCGGTTGGGATACATAGTCTTGCACCGCTCATGCACTCGTATTCGACTCAAACAGTTTGATCAAATTCTCGAACTTTGTGGATCGGCATTGTTTGTCCATACAACCTTGAGGGTAGCTCGACAAGTTGTAGGGAGAAACATACTTCGAATACCCTATATGTTCAAGCTGCCTCATATAGAGAAGAGTGACATGTAGCTTTAATTTATATGTTGGACCCAGAACTTAATGAAATCATATTTCTTAAGGCTGTTCTTTAGAAGGTCATTTAATGTCAACGAGAATATAGATTAATTCCATCAATTAGAATTTAACTAGATATTCAATTAATCAACTATTTGACCAGTTAACTTATTCCAATATTATATTTTGATTCCTTCGGTAAACATAGTCTTGCCCTAGTTTTTGCATATGTTCAATATTAAATATAGGTAGATTGGCTTTCATCTATCTATATCCTCCCACTATTTTTACGATCGTTTTAAAGCTTAATAACGAACGATTTAATCGAATTTAAAAATTAGTGAAAGAGGGATACAATCATTCCGAACCTCACAACCTTGAGGAGACTCAACAAGTTGATTGGTTCTATGACTGGTAGCCTAACTCTTGGTCAATCACATCACATGTGATTCCCTGTCGATTTTTACCCACAGTCACTTATGATCTTGAGGAGACTCAACAAATCATAATGACTGGTCTAGTCAGACCCTTGATTTCGTGTCCAGATTTGACTTAGATCGATACTCGAGGAGACCCGACGCATCGATTTGGGTCAAGTCTAGACTACATCACATATATGTTGGAGTTTGTTCCTTAAAGAAAAACAAGTCACAGCTTGAGGAGACTCAACAACTATAATTGTCTTCTTTGAGTTACCAAGCTCCAAAATCAAGGAGGGATAAGAATTAATCTTTAATAAGATTTATAACGCATTGACTAGATATAGTCCAGGGTGTCATACAATCATGATTCGCGACATTGCGGTCCAACGGAACACAGCCAGGGAATTGACTAAGCCAGGATCACTGCCCCTTGTACTAGTAAGGGTTGACCCAGAACTCTTAGCCAAGCACATTGACTGGATCATGGTCCATTAAATGAAGCTTGTCATTTTTGTACGTGTGCCATAGACTAAACAGCTTTTATTAACAACTAATTAATCCTATCAACTAGTTGCATCCTTAAATTCAAAATTTTAGGATTTGTTTAATAACTTTTATTAAGTCCTTATCAACTATAAGGTTCACGTTCTATCCTAATCTTTATTAGGATTTTAATAACTTATTAACCAATGCTAAAAGCGAAGTCCTTTAATGATTTAATAATAACAATTAAAATTAAAATTTTCATTAAAAGGACTACCCTAATCAGGAATTAGGTCTTGAAGCATTGTTAATGTTTTATTAAAACATAGCATGTCATTAAAATTCAAGTAATAAATTTTAATCATTTCTTAATGGCTAACCTAAAAGGTTGTCTTGTGTTATCAAATAAGGACAAGATGACATAGCCATTAAAATAATGTTACACTAATTTTATCGCATAAAAAGGTGTACAAATATTTAACAATTTAAATAGACTAAAGTTTATCGCATAAACAGTTTTGACATGCATTCTTAAATTTAACATTTAAATTTAAAATATGATTTTAAAACATTTATTTCATCTCATAAAGTAAAAGCTTGTTTTAAAATCATAACATTTGCATGCTCCTTTAAAATATTTATCGCATAAAAATTTTAAACTTTTAAAATCAGTTTTAAAAAATATCTTATAAATTTAAAACATCATTTAAAAAATTCCATGCTTAAAATTTATCACATAAAATTTTAAACAACCTTTTAAACTTATCGCATAAAGTTTTAAAGCTTTAAAACAATTTTAAAATTTATCACATAAATTTAAAATTCCATTTTAAAACTTTCATGTTTAAAATTTATCATATAAAAATTTTAAACATTTAAAAATAATTTAAATTTATCGCATAAATTTAAAGAAAACAATTTTTTTAAACAAAAATTAAATTTATCGCATAAATTTAAAGAAAACATTTTTCTGTAAAAGCATTCAAATAATAAATTCGCAGTCCTAGATCAGCATACAGAGATGGCTCTGATTCCAATGAAGGGTTTTCTAGGACCCTTAGGGCACAAAAACTCTAGTCCCGTCCTAAGTCGGACGGAACATAGACAGAAATGCAACTGAAAAATTTTATGTTAATCTAATTAACATGCAACCCTAAGGAACCAGACCCTATTAGCCAGGATCTCTGCCAACTTGGGGTGGATCTGACCACCACAAGAGGGATCTAACTACTGCGAATAATTAAATGAAAAACTTAAACACATACCCGGAATCTCAGCCCTGGGGCAGGCGAGATGTTCCGCACCGTCTTCCGAGCTGCTCCCGTCCCACGCCGAGCCGCTCCTTGAACTGCTCCCCGAACTGCTCCTCGAACCGCTCTGCATCCCGAGGCGATCAATCCCATGTCGCCGAGCCAACCACACGCCGAAGAAAGTTTCACGCGAATGAAACCTCCGCCTAGATTTCGGATCTGAATCCGAACTCCTTTGCGGCTTTGCTAGAGCCCTTAGGAGCAAGGCAGAAATTTATAGGGAGAGGAGAAATATTAATTTAGCTTAGATCCGAGCATGCTCCAACATTTACGAGAGCCGCTCAGATCTAGAGCTTGGGACGAGTTTAGAGGAAGGGGGCAGACCCCCTATTTATATAGGCGGCTGACCCCTTCCCTCTACTCAATTTCCGATGTGGGACTAAAATTAGAGTCAATTAAATCAAGTTAGTTTGCACTTCACAAAGTGCAAACTTCCGTGAATTTTAACTCACTCACCGTTGAGCTTCAAGATTGATACAACCTATCAATTCGAAGGGTGTTCAACGGTGAACGCATAGGAAAAAAACCGTTCGTCAATCGGAGTTCGTTTGACCCTCCAATTGAGTGTCCAAAGAACAGCCCAAGGCTTGATTTTCGACTAAAATCAGCCGTCAAATCTGCCCAATAGATCTAGGGTTCTGCACCCATTAATGGGGCCCAGCAAGTGGGCCCCACAGCCTCCAAAATCTGACTGGGCACCCAAAACCAGACCTGGGCACGGGCGCCCAAGTCTGGGCGCGGGCGCCCAGGCGGGCGCCTGGGCCGGGCCAGGCGCCCGGCCCAGAACGCCTGGGCGCCCAGCGCCCAGGCGTCCTGGGCCGCCCAGCGCCCAGGGCCCAGGCGCACAGCGCCTGGGCCTGCGCCCAGGCGCCCGGGGCCAGGGCCTGGGCCGGGCGCCCAGGCCCAGGCGGGTCTGGGTGCCCAGGCCCAGGCCGGCTTAGCCTTACTGGGTCTGGTTAGCAGGCCAGACCAGGTCCAGACTTAGCTGGTCTGCCTGGTCTGGCCTGATCTGACCCTTTGGGCTGTTTTGGGCATAACTTGATCATCTGCCGTCTGATTTGGACGCCGTTCGAACCTGGGTCTAGACCGGGACATTCCCGTCTTACCCGTGTACTTTTCCTTGCATTTATATTATTAAATATTGTTTTAAACAATTTAAAACACATTTAATCTCTTTTGCATCAAATGCAAATTAGTCCCTATCTAAGCTTAAATTATCATTTGCATCAAATACAAATGATCTGAGGGCGTATATCCCTACACCACTGACTTTGAAAACTTTCTGGCTAATTCATATAAGTTGGTTCGTCTAAATCATATTTAGAAAAAACGAACTTATAAGTGAATGTTCCAATTTTCATGGTCAACTTGAGCGTTTACATCGTGTTTGGTCAGAGTAGATCTATACACATCTGCTAGCGAAAAATAATTTCATTCTAATCCGTTTATAGGAATTAGAATGAAAACCGTTCTCGACCAAACATGATTGCAACTCACTATTTTCCTTTCTGCACCAACCTTTCAACTTAAAGATTTACTTGCAGAAAGTGAGGAAACATTTTCCTTAGGCACGTAAACTAAATTCCAAAATTTATCTACGCACACGGACCTATTCTAATTGCATCAAGTTATGAATAGGAGTTACTACTCCAAATTTCATCCTAGAAGTTGACTAAGTCATCAGCAATTATGATGTCTGACTCGACTCTTCGTCTCATGAGATTCGAGTAATTATACAACTTCTTAATGATCGATTTAATGAATATATTATAGATAATGTCCTCATAGAACATTATCAAAACCTAGGCATTACTATCTGGGACTTAACCCAGAGGGAGGACTTAACTCAGAGTCACTGGCTATGTATCGCACCAAGTCTAACTAAGTGTGATTCATATCTTTTTAACACACCGATGTGTTAACAGACTTGACCTGATTCATATTTTCTTTTAATTACGCAAGATTTTATGTCGCTAAGTATTTGACCATTCGATCTAATCGAATCAATTTAAATACTTTTGTCATTTCGTTCTTTATTTTATCAGACTGTGTTTCATCAAGAACACGTGTCTTAATAAAATACACGAATAACTTATTTTGGTTAATTTAGACTCGGGTACATCGTATGTACGAGACTGAGTTTAACAACTCATTCTCCCACTGTCTCACAGATGGGTATCGGCCATTAAATCTAAGAGGATAAGACTCACAAGTGTCCGCAGACTTCATAATACGAGAGGTCAGACCCCTCTTTATGTGACTTATGAAGCTTAGTCTCTCGATACAGCCTAATCTATTTTGCCATACAAGTTTGCTACTATCTTGTGTATTTATATATTAACATTTAATACATATATTATCGTTATACATATTACTCATTGCTTCAGAAGCAATGTGATGACATTCGTCAAAATGTATTAACCTTTTGTATAACAATAATTATGAAATCGTGACATCAGAATAAGTCACATTTTCATTTCTTCCTCCTTATACCTTTACTAATGATAAATTAAACTATTTAACTCGATTGACTTTTCGGAGTGCCTTCTTCCTTTTCTAAATCACATTTAGATATTAAATAGCCCAACTTAAATGAATAGCTATGCAAGCATCTCATGTATCCAGACGCCTGAGCTTTGCAACAAGTTGCTCGTCTCAAGATCCGGTTGGGATACATAGCCTTGCACTGCTCATGCACTCGTATTCGACTCAAACATTTTGACCGAATTCTCGAACTTTGCGGATCAAAACTGTTTGTCCATATAACTTTGAGTGTAGCTCGACAAGTTGTAGGGAGAAACATACTTCGAATATCCTATATGTTCAAGCTGCCTCATATAAAGACGAGTGACATGTAGCGTGAATTCATTTGTTGGACCCAGAACTTAATGAAATCATATTCCTTAAGTCTGTTCTTTAGAAGGCCATTTTAATGTCAACGAGAATATAGTTTTAATTCTATCAATTAGACTTTAACTTGATATTCAATTAATCAACCTTTTTGACCAGTTAACTTATAAAATAAAATATTATATTTTGATTCCTTCGGTAAACATAGTCTTGCCCTAGTTTAGCATATGTTCAATATTAAATATAGGTAGATTGGCTTTTATCTATCTATATCCTCCCACTATTTTTACGATCATTTTAAGCCTTAACAATGAACGATTTAATCGAATTAAATTAATGGGTAAGAGATCCAATCACCCTGAGCCTTAACAACCTTGACTGTAGCTCAACAAGTTGCTTGACTCTATAACTGAAAGATGACTCTTCATCGATCATATCCGATATGACCCTCTTATCAGTTTTTACCCTTAGCCATTTGTGATCATGAGTGTGCTCATCCAAATCACAATGTCTAGTCTAGTCGGACCCTTCTTTTCGTGTCTAGCCTGACTTGCCCCGGCGCTCGGTGTATTCACAACACGTCGGTTTGGGTCAGGTCTTAGACTACATCTAGCCAGACTACATCATTGACTTATCTTACACTGACGCTCGGTGTATTCACGACACGACGGTTTGGGTCAAGTCAAGATTTCATCTTATGTATTTAAGGGGTTGGTTTCTACAAGGTTGCCATGTTACAGCTTGAGTGTAGCTCAATAACTAAAACACGGGTCCTATAGTTGCCAAGCCCTAAAACAAGGAGGGCTACGGCTAATCTTGAAGAAGATTATTAACGTATTTGACTTAGATTTAGTCCAGGGTGTCATACAATCATGATTCGTGTCATTGCGGTCCAGCGGAACACAGCCAAGGAATTGACTAAGCCAGGATCACTATCCCTTAAAGGGTGAACTAGTAAACTTAGCCAAGCACATTGACTGGATCATGGTCCATTGAATGAAGCTTGTCATTTTTATATGCGTGTCATAGACCAAAAGGCTTTTATTAACAATTAATTAATCCTATCAACTAGTTGAATCCTTAAATTCAAAATTTTAAGATTTGTTTAATAACTTTTATTAAATCCTTATCAACTATAAGGTTCACATGCTATCCTAATCGTTATTAGGATTTTAATAAATTTATTAACAACGCTAAAAGTGAAGTCCTTTAATGAGAATTAATTATAACAATTAGAATTAAAAATTCATTAAAGGGACTACCCTAATCAGGAATTAGGTCTTGGAGTGTTGTTAATGTGTTATTAAAACATAGCATGTCATTAGAATTTATCTCATAAATTTTAACGAGTTCTTTAATGGCTAACCTAATAGGTTTGTCTTGTGTTATCAAATAAGGGACAAGATGTCATAGCCATTAACATAAAGTTACACAAATTTTATCGCATAAAATAAAAGTGTACAACTATTTAACAATTAAATAGGCTAATGTGTATCATATAAACAATTTTAGAATGCATACTTAAATTTAACATTTAAATTTAAAATTGTGATTTTTAAAACATTTTATTTTATCTCATAAAAGTAATAACTTGTTTTAAAAGATCACCAAATTTGCATGCTACTAAAAATATTTATCGCATAAAAATTTTAAACTTTTAAAATCAGTTTTAAAAATATCTTATAAATTTAAAACATTATTTTTAAAAATTCCATGCTTAAAAATTTATCATATAAAATATTTAAACATCTAAAATTATTTTAAATTTATCGCATAAATTTAAAGAAACATTTTCAAAAGGGCTTCTAAAACATTTTAAAAAATTATCTCATAACTTTAAAACATTTTATCGGGCATCTAAAAATATTTTAAAAGTATCTCATAACTTTAAAACATTTTAAAAGTATAAAAAAGCATTTCAATGTTTAATAAAATCGCAGTGCTAGATCTTTAGGCAAACCTAGGCTCTGATACCACTGTTGGGTATCGCTCTGATATCATTGCAACGCTGTTAAGGCCAATCATCCATGGCACCTTAGACCCGTCACAAGATCCCTCAAGAACTTGTTTTATGGCATGCCTCTCGACAACACACAACCCATTATAAGATCCTATCTTATCGGGACTTGGTACGGTAAGAGCGATTTCTTCGGGTCAGCTCATAACCCGAGAACCCGTACTCAAGCTCAACAAGCTCGGATACCACTGTTGGGTTTTCATAGGACCCTTAGGGCACAAAAACTCTATTCCCGTCCTAAGTCGAACGGAACATAGACATAAAAAACATTTGCAGCGGAAGAATAAACAAGTTAATCTAATTAACATGCAGTTAAACAATTTAACTTAGCCCTAAGGTACAAGACCCTTAGCCAAGATCTATGCCGACTCGGGATGGATCTGACCATCCCAAGAAGGATCTAACCTACTGCGCTTAAATTAAACTAATGCTTATAAAACACATACCCGGAATCTCAACCCTGGGGTAGGCGAGATGTTCCGCACTGTCTTCCGAGCCACTCCCCATCCCACGCCGAGCCGCTCCTCGAACCACTCCGCATCCCGAGGCGAGCAATTCTCGTGTCACCGAGCCAACCACACGCGGAAGAAAGTTTCACCCGAGTGAAACCTTCGCTAAGATTTCGGATCCGAATCCGAACTCCTTCATGGCTTTGTTAGAGCCCTCAGGAGTAAGGCAGAAATATATGGAGATAGATAATATTAATTTAAGCATAGATCCGAGTGTGCTCCAATATTTACGAGAGCCGCTCAGATCTAGAGCTTGGAACAAGTTTGGAGGAAGGGGGAGGCCTCTATTTATATAGGCGGTGGACTCTCCCATTTTACGCACAACCGATGTGGGACTATTAAATTAGAGTTAATTAAATCAAGTTAGTTTGCTCTTCACAAAGTGCAAACTTCTGTAAATTTTAACTCACTCACCGTTGAGCTTCATGATTGATACAACCTATCAATACGAAGGGCGTTCAACGGTGAACGCATATGAAGAAACGATTCGTCAATCAGAGTTCATTTGACACTCCAATTGATTGCTCAAAGTTCAGTCCAAGGCTTGTTTTTCGCAAAAACTGAGTCGTCAAAAATGCCCACTGCCCTAGGGTTCTGCACCCTGTGGTGGAGCCCAGCCTGTGGGCCCCACAGGTCAAAACCTGTTGACTAGGCGCCTGGCCCAGGCCTGGTCCAGGCGCCTAGGCGCCTGGTGCCTGGCGGGCGCCTGGGCTGGCGCGTGGCCCAGGGCGCCTTCCCTGGGTGCTTGGGCAGGCGCCCAGGCCCTGGGCCTGGGCGCGGGCCCAGGCCCAGTATGCCTAGCGCCCAGGCCCTTTGGACCTTGCTGGCCAGGTGCCCAGCCCAGACCCTTATCTGGCCTGGGTCAACCTAGTCTGATCCAGTTTGATCCATTGGGTTGTTATGGGCGTATCTTGAGCACCTAGCGTCCGATTTGGACGCCGTTCGAACCTGGGTTTAGACCGGGACATTCCCATCTTACCCGTGAACTTTTCCTTGCATTTATTGCATTAAATATTGTCTTAAATAATTTAAGACACTTTTAATCTTATTTTGCATCATATGCAAATTAGTCCATATCTAAGCTTAAATTGTCATTTGCATCAAAATGCAATTTTCTCTTCCTTTGCATCAAATGCAAATTATTCCCCCTAACTAATTTCTACCTATTACTAGACGAAGGTCGCACTCTGTGTGAGACCCTACAACCTGACCCTTACAACAGGTTGGGCTCGAAGCCCTATACGGCAGTGACCACGAGGAGTGGTTGCCGTCTCTGCTTCAGGAATCATCATTGTGTGGTTG
Source organism: Scilla litardierei (assembly GCA_030789695.1). Taxonomy (NCBI): domain Eukaryota; kingdom Viridiplantae; phylum Streptophyta; class Magnoliopsida; order Asparagales; family Asparagaceae; genus Scilla; species Scilla litardierei. The sequence goes on from CM061142.1 coordinate 767,662,883, forward strand.
ACCTATTGACATGAGTATTTTCGGGACCACCCTGACTGTTTCTGTGATGAGTTCCGCAGTTTTAGTCTCTTCGTCTAAAATATGTCATGTAGATCAAGCCTAGGGTACGGTCAAACTGTCAACCCCAATAACTTGACTCCGGTTAGTTTCTATCAATCTTTAGTCAATTAATGTTGGACTTCTTCCAATATACTCTGCGTAGAGATTTTACTAAAGAGCGAAGTAACTCTACGCACTAACTCCCATTGACCGGGAGAGACGAATCCTCTCTTGGTCATTACTCTCCTCGTACGCTTCAAGTGACACCCAATCAAAGAAGTTTCGACAGGCCTAGCCTCGAAGCTAGGCCAGTGATCTAAGTGCCACCGTTCACGCACAGGTTCGTAAATTGACCTCAAGTCAAAAAACTAACTTGCCTATCATCGCTAAGAGTTATCATTGACAGATTGGTCAATGTAACCATATGATAACTCTTGTGGATCGTTCAGTGAACTCATTCTCTAATGAGCACCTGTGTCTCGTCTTCGACTTCGCCAAGTCGAACGAACATGAGATCATCGCCATCGCTAATCGGTGAAGACTAAGACACAATGGTCTATCCGATGTTTCGATATCCTTGTCTCGAAACATCTACGACCACGAACCCTTTTAGACTTATGCTACAGACGGTCAAACATTTCTCCATGATCGAGATACTCATCTCGATACATGTTTGACCTTGCATAAAGTCTAAGGACTTTATCTAAGTTGATATCTAATGTTAACTACATTATAATATAACTTAGATAAATTATTACCAAACAGCTTACTGTTATTTCGAACAAGACGTTTGTGCTATTCACACAGAGATAAATAGTCTCGAGGGAATCATATCTCTACACAAATAGCTATAACAATAATACAATGATTTCTACAAGGACATGAGTTTCATTCATTAATACCATTTGAATGATACAAAGGAAGAGATATACATTAAGCACATTTTTTTGATTTTAATATTTTTCATTTTTTTTTATTTTTCATATGTAATGAACTAAGCAAACTAACACAAAAATAAAAATAAGTCAAGCATACAAAAGAAACATATAAAATGCTATGAAGACATGCATTATGTAACGACACGTATTTGTCAACACATCTATTTACGTATTTCACATATTTTCACATTTTTAAATGTATTTTATAATGGTTGGTCAGGAATTTTATATCAAAAACTGATTTCAAAATTCTTTATAAAAAATATCTTGAAGCATTAAACTAGTTATGGTGTATTTCAGTAAGTTCGAGTTTCATCAAATACCTCTAAATAATTTTTATAATAATTCATGTTCAATTGTAACTAATTTAGCTGAATTAATTAATTTTCTATATATACATCATCAAAATGTTTTCAAACTTCTTCAGTGTGATTCTATGATCATTTAGGGCCTCCCATATTAAATTCGTAATTTTCTGAAACCAAATCGACATAGAACCCACAAACCCGCATCCTAAACGTTTTGGCCTAAAACTCGTACATTCGTAGCTCAAACCCCGAAATGGATCTTGTATTTGCAATCCTCGCGACGATACGGACCCGTGGCTATGTTTTCGTAGTTTTTCAGAGTCGTATGCAAAAACGGGGTAATACTACATCGTTTTTACTAATTACATCCATTAATCACTTTCACTCTTACAAATTACTATTACTAATTACCATTTACTTTACCCCTAATCACTCCCCTAACCCCCACCCCATTTAAGCCACCGTACTAGTTGGTTAGATATGAATCAATTCAGATCTAACAACCCAATTCATTACACCTATTATTATTGTTGTTGTTGTTGTTGTTGTTATTGTTATTGTTATTTTACTTACCCTATATAATACCCCCCAATCCCTTCATTCTCAGGTAATCACACACACCCCCTCTCGTTCATCTTCACAACAGGGTACACGCACAAGCCCCCTTCGACTCATGTTCTCCAACCCCTCTCTCCCCGACATTCTCTCTCCGCTTCGTTCTTCTCCGACGAGACTCCGCCCTCCCCTCTGGCGGATCGTCGTCGCCGCCGCCCTTTAGCACCGATGACCCCAATAGCAGCAGCACCTGCCGTCGACCAAAGGAACCCCTCCCTTTGATGCTCTCTCCGCTCACACCACCACTCGCACAGCCCCGCTGCCTCTCTCCGCCATCCACCGTGCCGCTGCACCGCCCTGCACACACACCAGCTCTCCTTAAACCAAGCGACACTCTCTCCCCTGTTCATGTTGCCGCCATGGGCCAAGCTGAGTGCCCCAGCCCCATCGAAACCCGACGAAGCTCCGCCTTTTCCCAGCTCTCCTCTCCCATGTCTCCGACTTCCACAACGCCACCCTCACCTTCCCCCTTCTCTGACGAGGCACCCACTGCTTCGCCCTCTGCTCCCAGAGGATCCCACTGATGTCGCCACTAAACCAGCAAAACAGAGCACCGACCCGCTGCTCTGTCTACCGACGCACCCCCGCCTCCTGAGCCACCGCCACCCCGCAAGTCCCCCTCTCCTCCAAACAACTCCCACGCCCACGTCGACGAGCCCGCCAGTGAAGCCATGCCACTTCGGCTATGCCTCCGACCCCAGCGTCACCATCCACTGTCGTCGACGCCGCATTCCCCGCCGTCACCGTTCGTCGACCGCCGCCGTGCCTGCAGGGGTTTTGGCAGACCCTCAGAGCTCAGATATAGATCCTTCCTAAGTCAGACGGACCACAGGGGCATAAAGCGCGGCAGAAAAACAAAACTAAGCTAGCTAAACAATTTAGCTAGGCTCTGAGGGAGCCAGTACCTAGCCCGATCTATGCTAACTTGGGGTGGATCTGACCACCCCAAGAGGGATCTATTCTACAGCAACAAAATTAAATCTACACTAAAATTGCTTAACCACATACCCGGAATCTTGGCCATGGAGCGGGAAAGATGTATCACACCGTCTTCTGATGCTCCTCGTAGCCGAGCCGCCTTGACTTGATCTAGCCGAACCGTCTCGCACCCTGGAACCGATCTGCCCGAGCCGACTCCCGCCTCCAAGACGATCACACGCAGTAGAAAGTTTCACTTGAGTAGACCCACGTCTTAGACATCTGGATCCGAATCCAAACCCCCTTCGTAGTCTTACTAGGACTACTCCGGAGAATAGGAAGAAGAGAGAGAGAGAGAGAGAGAGAGAGAGAGAGAGAGAGAGAGAGAGAGAGAGAGAGAGAGAGAGAGTATAGTTTAGTCGTAGATCGAGCTTGCTCTAAAATTCTGGAGCTACTTGATCGAGGACTTGGTGCATTTTTCAACGAAGAGAGTGCACCCCTATTTAAATCGAGAGTCGGCACTCCTTCTTTCGTTGTGAGTAATGTGGGACAATTGCTCAATTGAAGAGAATTCAATTAAGCTAATTTAGCTTAATTTGAAGTTTAGTAAGCTTTTCATAAAAACAAACTTCAATTAATTAATTCTCTTTACTCATTAAACTTTAGACACCAAACAAGATATCAATTCGAAGGGCTTCGAATGGTGAACGCGTAGGAACCAACGGCGACGAATTTCAACTTCGTTTGACCCCTCAAACAATTGCCCAAAGATGGGCATAAAATCAATATTCGTAGCCGTTATTTGGGGTTTCAAAAACCCTAAAATCACTTAAGTTATGGGCGCGCCCACTAGGCTTAGCGGGCACGCCTGCCCAGGGCAAAAGGGGGCGGGCCGCCTGCCCGCTGGGCAGCAGGCCGTGCCCGTTAGCCTTTGCGGATGGGCTTGTTAGCCCAGTGGGTCTAACCCACTTTGCCTTGGACTGTTTTCACGTTTCTGGGCTCTTTGAGCTCCGATTTGGACGTGATTTGAACCTATGTTTAGACCGGGACGATCACGTCATTCAAGTAACCCTTTCCAATATATTTGTTCCTACTAAATTTGTCGTAACCAATTTACGACACGTTTAATCTTTGTTTGCATCAAATGCAATGTTGTCCCTATTGCATTTAGAACTTAAGTTCACAACTAGCTTTGTGAATATCAACTATTCAGTATCATCAAATGAATCTCTCTTAATAGTTCTTTCTATTACTAAGACACAAACGCTACTCGGTGTGAGACCCTATAGCCTGACCTTACTACAGGTTGGGGCACGAAACCCCTAGACGATGGTCACCACGAGTAGTAGCTGTCGTCCCTGTTTCAGAATCATCATAACGTGATCGACCCATTGACAAAAGCATCATTGGGTTTACTTTGGCTGTGTCAGTGAAGAATGTCGTTAGCTATAGTCCATTCGTCAAGACTGTGTTCCAGTTGGCCTAGGGTATGGTTTACTGTCCACCCTATTAGACAACATTGGTCAGTATACGACGGTCTTTGTTGTATTCATGTTGTACTTCTTACAACGTACCCCGGCTGAGGATTAACACAATGACCATACTGAGCCTGTGACACTAACTTTCCTTTAACGGAAGTGAAAAATCCCATCTTAGTCATCTACTCGCCTCAAGAGCTTCGGGTGCGACCCAACCTAAGATCTTTTAGCAGGCCTTGCCTTGAAGCTAGATCATGGGTCTAAGCTACACTGTTCGCTCACAGGTTGGTACAGATGACTTCAGGTCGTAAGGACCAGCTTATCTATCATCACCCTAGAGTTATTAAAAACAGTTTAGTTAAAGTTAACCATTTAACAACTCTAAGTTGGTCATTCAGTGAACCCATTCTCCAATGAGCACCTGTGTCTCGTCTCAGACTTCGCCAAGTCGAATGACTATGAGATCATCATTACCCTAAGGTAAGACAAAGACACAGTGGTCTATCCGATGTGTTGATATCCATTTTTCAACATATCTATGACCACGAACCGTTTAAGACTTACGTTTCTATTCGGTCGCTTACTACTCATAATCGAGATCTTATCTAGATACGTAAAGACCTAAATATAAGTCTATGAACATTATCTAAGTATATTAATTCAAACGATTTCATACCTAGGATAATGGATACAATATACAGTATGAACAAGACGTATACTTAGGATAATCGCCTTATGGGTATATATCCTCCTACATCTCCCACTTGCACTTATGCTATTTATCTCGGTATCTCATACCGTCATAGCGTATCAGTCACTTGGACATTTATATGACAAACCTAAGAGTGGATTTACTAACGGGGATATATACTGCATTTCAATGGATTATTAATTAATACATCTCTTGATCACACATGGTTGATCTTTTGGAAAAATGATTTGGATCAATTTTTCCTTTCTTTGTATAGCTAACAATTAGCTTATATAATCTAGATGTAGGGTCTAACATTTCTGTTAGTCAGTCTCAGCTCATTCCAATTTTCTTGTATCAACATGTCAAGTACATGCTAACACCCTAAGTCTCTATATATTCGATTAAATCAAAACGATTTTGATTCAATGTTTTATATAGATGATTCATATATAAGTTGGAAATCCTTTTTACTTAGTCCGAGAAACCGGAACTAAGTATACGAGCTAGCTCCCACTGATTTTAAGAATTACCTGGTTAAGTACTTCAATTTTATATCTAAATCATATTTAGATTTATATATATGAAGAGCACAACCATTTTATAAGTGCTTTAGATGGAATGTACTAGTGTCAGGTTTGGTTTGACGAATGAGTCAAGTCAAGATCGGTTTAAGGAATCTTGACATTGACTCACTCAATCAAACGTCATATGCTGTACTTTTCCCTTTACTACATTTAATATTAACTCTTTAAGAATCAAATTTAGTATATTAAGTATTAATCTTAATATGCGTATAATTATGCTTACACACAATTTATACGCTCCTGGAAATTATACTTAACTACCGATTGACTACAACATTAAGTCAGCTCCAAAATAAATTTTTTTGAAGCTTCGCATTATAGTTCATGAATTTTCGCAACCAACTCAGAAAGCCACATTTACAGAAATTTAAGCTAAACTCAATCAAATTTCAATTTCAACAGAAAAAACGCAATTTCCGAGACATTCATTCAAAAACAACAGATTCATAAAGATGAACCGTAATATGTTTATCAAATAAACTTTGAGTATTGAACACTCAATCATTATTTTCACTTGGAGGAATGATATATTGTATTCAACTAAAATTGAGTATTAGCTCCTTCTCGAACATGTCTCTTTGAAGTCTTTGCACGGCCCCAGCATCAACGATTGCTTAGATGCCGACCGTCCTCCGAACTTCTTCCAATCTTCGCTTCATATCAGCCACCTGTATACATTACATATATGTCTCAGTATCTCATACTATGTGATTGGAAAAAATTACTCTTCATTGAATTTAATTTGTTGTACCTGAGGTAGAGGAATCAGTATGCCCCTTCTTCTCTGCAAGATAAATCTTGCAGTTCCTCTTCCAATGGCCAATCTTATGGCAATGGAAACACTCAGATTTTGACGGGGCCCATTTGGTCTTTTTCTTCCCTTTCTTTGCCTTCGCAAGTTGCGGGACCCGCCTCTTCTTACCCTTGCCTTTCGGCTGGTCGGAAGAAGCAGAGCCAACAACTAATGCAGTCGGCTTCTTCTCAATCTCCTCAAACTGCCTAAGCATATTGAGGAGACCATGAAGATCCATTTCAAGACTGTTCATTATGAAACCAGTGATGAAAGGCTTAAAGTCCGGGGTTAAAGACTTAAGGATAATGTCCACAGACATCTCATTGTCCAGGACAAAACCTAACTGGGCGGCGTCTTCTACATACCCGATCATCTTGATGACATGATCTTGTACGGGCCCTGCCTCCATCTTTGTACCCCAGAGGTTGCTGGTGGCTTTGAACTTGGCAGCTCTAGACCGCTTGCCGTATAACTCTTGTGCATTCAGAAGCATACTTTGAACATCCATATGATCATGCTTCCTCTGCAGTTCGTTATTCATCGAAGCCATAATAAGGCATCTGGCCTTCTCTGCATCCCTCTGGTAAAGCTTATAGGCTTCCTTTTCCTCGAAGGTTGCATCGTCAACAGGCTTCTCTGGAGCGTCCTCGAACATCACATATCCAATCCCGGCTAGAGAAAGGACTAACTTAATGTTCCTAAGCCAGTCTTTGTAGTTCGTTCCATCGAGCACGTTCTTCTGTACCATATATTTAAGACCCGAATCCATTCTGCAATTTTATAGATACTTTAGTCAGTATATGTTCGTTGTATAGTTTTAATGGTTTTTGATAAAACTATATTCTCCCACTAAATTTATTAAAGCCATAATAAACAGTTTATTATAAAATAACATTTGTGAGAGATGGATCCTATTACCATTAGTCTGACAACCTTGAGTGTGTCTCAACAAGTTGTCCGACTCTGCAGTCGGTAGACGAACTCGTCGTCAATTACATTAAATATGATTCCCTATCGATTTTACACCTAGTCATTTGTGATCATGAGTGTGCTCATCCGGATCACAATGGCTAGCCTAGTTGAACCTTTGTTTTCGTGTCTAGCCTGACTTGCCCCGCCGCTCGGTGTATGCACGACACGTCGGTTTGGGTCAGGACTTAGACTACATTCTTGGTTAGACTTACGCCGGTGCTCGGTGGATGGGACAACGGTTTGAGTCAGGTCAAGATGTTTATCAAGAAATCGGTTTCTATAAGATTGTCATGTCACGGCTTGAGTGTAGCTCAACAACCGTAACACGTTTCTTACAATTGCCAACTCCTAAAACAAGGAGGGCTACGATTTATCTTGAACAAGATTATTATCGTATTTGACTTAGGTATAGTCAATGGACTTACACATTCATGATTTGACTCCTTGCGGTCCAGCGGACGCGGCCAGGGAATTGACTAAGCCAGGACCACTCGGCCCCTAGACTAGCTAGGATGGTCTAGCAAACTTAGCCAAGCACATTGACCGATATCATGATCCATTGAAGGAGTTTTTATCAATTCTATGTTCGTCCAACAACTAAATGGCTTTTAATTAAAACTAGTTAATCTTTATCAACTAGTGGATCCTAAAATTCGAAATTTTATGGATTGGTTGACCAGTTTTTATATAGTCCTTATCAACTATAAGGTTCATGTGTTCAACGTGCTACACCAATCTAATTAGGATTTTAATATAACAATTACACCATATTTCAAAAATAGTCTTTTATGAAAATCATCATTTAAACGATTTATTGCAATGATTGATAATCAAAAGGGACTACCCTAATCTGTTATTAGGTTTTGATGTTGGTTTGTTTATAAAAACGTAACATGTCACTAGTTTATTAAAATTTCATCTTATCAAATTTTAATTATTTAATGGCTAACCTTAAGGGTTCATGAATACATTATTCATCATGTCCATTAAAAGTATAAAACAACTAATTTATCCGCATAAATTAAAGGTTCATTTAGTGACATATAAAGAGAACTTGCAAGTTAAAATTATCTACATAATTAATAACACGCAAATCTAAAATTTAACATTTAAATTTAAAGATCTAAAATTTAAAGCTTTAAAACATTTTTAACACTTAAAACTAGGTTTCATAAAATTATCAAATAATTTTAAAACCTAGGCTTTAAAATTTTAACCAAACATTTCTAAGATTAAAATATCGCATAAATAATCTTGAAACCTATATGTAATTTAAAAGAAACAAATTTATCATTTCATCTTACGAAAATAAAATATTTTTTTAAGTTACATATTCATTAAAGCAATTATAAAATATTTTTAAGATCATTAGAAATTGTTTTAAAAGCTTTCAAATAAAGTTTTAAATTTCCAACCTTTATATAACTTAAGAGAATTAAACTTCCAAAATAAGATATATCCTTAAAGTTACATAAATTTTTAAATGCTCGGAAAAATTATTATATCTCATAGAAAAATTTTAAAAGGCATTTAAATATTAGAGACCCGTTTAAATTTATCACATAAAATTAAATCGTCCCCAAAAAAATTTCGTGTTACAAAAACAATTTTTAAAAAACACAACCCAATTTTTCAACTAATTTTAACATAAAGTTAAAATTGTTCGTATGTTTAAAATAAGCAATTGAAAGATTTAAAACCGTAGCTAAAATAGATCTATAACATAACCGTGGCTCTGATACCACTGCAGAGGTTTTGGCGGACCCTCAGAGCTCGGATCTGTGTTCGTCCTAAGTCGAACGGATCACAGGGGCATAAAGTACAGCGGAAAAACAAAACTAAGCTAGCTAAACAATTTAGCTAGGCTCTGAGGGAGCCAGAACCTAGCCCGATATATGCCAACTTAGGGTGGATCTTACCACCCCAAGAGGGATCTACTCTACAGCGAAAAAATTAAATCTACACTAAAATTGCTTAACTACATACCCGAAATCTTGGCCCTGGAGCGGGCAAGATGAACTGCACCGTCTTCTGATGCTCCTCGTAGCCGAGCCGCCTTGACTCGATCTAGCCGAACCACCTCGCACCCTCAAACCGATCTGCCCGAGCCGACTCCCGCCTCAGAGCCGATCACACGCGGTAGAATGTTTCACTTGAGTAGACCCGCGTCTTAGACGTCTGGATCCTAATCCAAACCCCCTTTGTAGTCTTGCTAGGACTACTCCAGAGAATAGGAAGAAGAGAGAGAGAGAGGGGGGAGAGAGAGGGGGAGAGAGAGAGAGAGAGAGAGAGAGAGAGAATAGTTTTGTCATAGATCGAGCTTGCTCTAAAATTCTGGAGCTACTCGATCGAGGACTCGGTGCATTTTTCAACGAAGAGAGTGCACCCCTATTTATATAGGGAGTCGACACTCCTTCTTGCGTTGTGAGCAACGTGGGACAATTGCTAAATTGAAGAGAATTCAATTAAGCTAATTTAGCTTAATTGGAAGTTTAGTAAGCTTTTCATAAAAGCAAACTTCAATGAATTGATTCTCTTTACTCAGTAAACTTTAGACACCAAACAAGCTATCAATTCGAAGGGCTTCGAATGGTGAACGCGTAGGAATCAATGGCGATGAATTTCGACTTCGTTTGACCCCTCAAAAAATTGCCCAAAGATGGGCAAAAAATTAATCTTCGTAGCCGTCATTTACGGTTTCCAAAACCCTAATTAGCGGGCGCTCCCGCCCAAGGCAAGAGGGGGTAGGCCGCCTGCCCGGTGGGCACCGGGCGTGCGCCCGCTGCAGCAGCGGGCGATGGCCCGCTGCAGCCAGCGGGCCGCGCCCGTTTGCCTTTACGGATGGGTTTGTTAGCACAGTGGGTCTAACCCACTTTGCGTTGGACTGTTTTCGCGTTTCCGGGCTCGTTTGAGCTCTGATTTGGACGCTGTTTGAACCTGTGTTTAGACCGAGACGATCCTGTAATTCAGGCAACCCTTTCCAATATATTTGTTCCTACTAAATTTGTCGTAACCAATTTACGACACGTTTAATCTTTGTTTGCATAAAATGCAATGTTGTCCCTATTGCATTTACAACTTAAGTTCACAAATAGCTTTGTGAATATCAACTATTCAGTATCATCAAATGAATCTCTCTTAATAAATCTTCCTATTACTAAGACACGAACGCTACTCGGTGTGAGACCCTACTACCTGACCTTAATACAGGTTGGGGCTTGAAACCCCTAGACGACGGCCACCACGAGCAGTAGCTGTCGTCCCTGTTTCAGAATCATCATAACGTGATCGACCCATTGACAAAAGCATCGTTGGGTTTACTTTGGTTGTGTCAGTGATGAATGTCGTTAACTATAGTCCATTCGTCAAGACTGTGTTCCAGTTGGCCTAGGGTATGGTTTACTGTCCACCCTATTAGACAACATTGGTCAGTATACGGTGGTCTTTGTTGTATTCACGTTGTACTTCTTACAACGTACCCCGGCCGAGGATTAACACAATGACCGTACTGAGCCTGTGACGCTAACTTCACTTTAACGGAAGTGACGAATCCCATCTTAGTCATATACTTGCCTCGAGAGCTTCGAGTGCAACCCACCCTAAGATCTTTCAGCAGGCCAAGCCTTGAAGCTAGATCATGGGTCTAAGCTGCACCGTTTGCTCACATGTTGGTACAGATGACTTCAGGTCGTAAGGACCAGCTTATCTATCATCACCCTAGAGTTATTAAAGACAGTTTAGTTAAAGTTAACCATTTAACAACTCTAAGTTGGTCGTTCAGTGAACCCATTCTCTAATGAGCACCTGTGTCTCGTCTTCGACTTCGCCAAGTCGAATGACTATGAGATCACCATTACCCCAAGGTAAGACAAAGACACAGTGGTCGATCCGATGTGTTGATATCCAGTCTCAACACATCTATGACCACGAACCGTTTAAGACTTATATTTCTAATAGGCCACTTACTACTCATAATCGAGATCTTATCTAGATACGTAAGGACCTAACTATAAGTCTATGGACATTATCTAAGTATATTAATTCAAACGATTTCATACTTAGGATAATGGATACCATATACAGTATGAACAAGACGTATACTTAGAATAAATCGCCTTATGGGCATATATCCTCCTATAGTGCCGCTTCCGCCCTACACCGGTGCAACCTCCCTGCAGCAACGATAGAGAAGAGAGGTGCAGTATGATGTTATATATGTAAACATATATAATACGTATATAATACTATATATATATTTAAATATCTAATAATATATTATATAATGGGCTTAATGGTTGCCTCGTCTCAAATGATGTGAGAACTACTCCCAAGCGCAGGAGATCGTGCAAGTAATATCCTGGTGAGTCCAGGTATCGAATCCACGGGACAACTGACCTGCAAAACTACGAACTTCAGTTTGTAAAGAGTAATAATACGGTAATAAACAACCACCTATCAAGTATATTGATATGGTATCATGGGTTTTAAAGAATACAAGAAACTCCTACGATAACTACGGGGAAGGCAATATTGGGGTATCAATATGAAGAGAATGTGTTGGTTGTGATTTCGTTAGGATCAATGCAATCAATGATTATAAATTTCTTTTCTATTAAAACATTTCGTCCCAGGGCACGAGAACGTCGGAAAATATAACAATTCACGAACAATGAAAAGTGCCTTAAGTACGCATACAATACTAGTTTCATGAGGAAAATAAGCCAACGTGTCCGCAAGGATCACCACGAGTACGTCCGCAAAGATCGTATTCGATCCAAGTACACCAACAACGATTATACTTGAGAAATACATGTAGAAACTAGTAAAATACGCGATATAACGTGCAAATTAGGGCCAAAAGATATTCAAATCAGAGATTTCAGAGATCTAACAACATCACAACCAGCACATGAGGTTATTAGCCACGCATGGAGGGTAGAGAATCAATATTCATAGCCAAATACATCATCAATACATCAAAATACGAGCTAAATACGCCAAATACAAGGTAAAGTTTAGAATTTTATCACCAATTCTCTCCAATTGAACCCCAAACTCCTTCAGATAGTAGATCTAGCCTCTGTCCCCAGGGCTCCCAAATTTGGTGGCGAAATACGGCTCCTAGAGCCTCCAATATGCCAGAATACGCCCAAAAACCCTAGACATACCTTATATAATTAGATTGCGGGGTTTAAGTTGCTATCGGGTCGAAACCCGCATCCAAATCACCTTAAACCCGCACCTGCCAGCCTCTTGAAATCGTTGCCGTCCGATCGCCGTGGGATCGAGCTTGAGGATACCACGTGTGCGTCAAGAAGTGTGCACTCGCATCCGTTTGCTTCGATCCGAGCTCGATTCGGAGTTCATTTGCACCGTTCGATCGTCGATTTAAGGTTAAGATCAGGCCACGTTGCGCGAAGGGGATCTGCTGCCTTTTCAAATTGCAGGGAGAATACTATCCGTTGGATCTAAATCCAACACTCCACGAAAGTCCACGTCGCCCGCCTTTTTGTGCATTGTGCTGCGCTTCGTCGAGCTGAAATCAGTCGTTGGATTCGCGGGCGACGGCTCAGATCGAGCCACGTCACCCGCTCTTTCGAATTCGTGCGCCTCGTTTTCTGTCCATTCGATCGAAATCAAGCGGTCAAACGATAGCCATGTGGCAATTGAGATGCATCTCGTTGCTTCGCTCGCAGGCGGAAGCGAGCCGTTCGATCGGCGATCGACGATTGAGAACATGCCGCGTCGCCTCGTTGCTGGGAGCCGCTCGATTGAGCGGGAATCGTTAGGATCTCGCCACGTGGCCGCCAAGATTCGTGCGGCCCGTATTTCCATGCGTATTTTGAGCGTATTTCTCCATTTAATTGGTATTCTGCATTCAAAAATTCATAGTAATTAGTACAGATCTCAGAAAAATACGAATAAATAGTCGTTGGAATCGTGAGATCGATACCAAGCGATGGAAAATATAAAAAAGCAGAAATACTCAATATAATTGCTGTTTTGTGCTCAAATCAAGTGATTCCTCTAATAAATGACGATATACAAGATACGAACGTATTAGAGACCAATTAAGCATCATATAAGCACAAAATAGGGTTTAATGGGATGTTTAATATGCAATATTCAACACGAATCACACCCTCCAACTAGCAATTTGCTAGTCCCTAGCAAAAAGAGCGATGAAGATGAATGATTAATAAAACAACAAATTCTATCAATCGCTTATGGCATGGCTCAATAATACTCGTTCCAACATGATCTAGATTATCAATATACACAATCCATGCACAAGATCAATCACACGATATTTTCTCTAATTTAATTTGAATAAATAACATGCAAGCATCGTTTTGCGCAAGCGAAAGTATAACACGTCGTTATATTCTAGTCTTCTCATTTCCAAGGAATTGGCCTATCAAAACAATCATTCAAAACATGAGTATTGAAGTTGCTTAGTCTATTCACAATTTCTTTTCTTTTCCTTTTTCTTTTATTAGTTCCGCGTAACGCGCATAAAGCAACATTTGCGGAGAAATATAGATAACTTGGATCGCTCCATCAAATGAGTGAGTTTCCGGTCAATGGCTCCCAAATCAGACGATCATAGGGCATTAGGCCAAGAAGGACCCCTCGGACTGTACTACTCGAGTCAACCAAGTTATTTATTTAGTGACACACTTATTCATTTCATTTTTTTGCTGTTTGTTCATCTTTTTCTCTTTTTTTCTTTGTAAGCAACTCAACACCCATGGATATGAACATAAACATCAATAACAAAGGCCCAATTCCTCTTCAACTTGAAGACTTTTCTAATAAATCGTGTATACTTAAGCTTTTTCATCACATTAGCATACATGAAATAAATTCAAACTATTTCAAGATATTAATCATGGAAATTGAAAATTTTCATGCATAGCATATTAACGGTAATTCCATGAAGGAAAAATAATTAACTCAAGCCATAAACAATTTTTAGAACTCAATCAGTGCATAATCATTCGTATTTGGAGTGTGAAGGAGTTTTAAAAGATGAGATTGGTGGTTCATTCTTTTCTAATGCCTTGTTTTTTTGGGAAAAAAACCTAAGCTCTCATACACACCCCCCAACTAAAGATGGACATTGTCCGCAATGTCGAAAGGGGTACGAGTTTATTCAAGCAAGCATCCTAGAAAGCATATAAAAATTTACACTACTGGAAAGAACACGCCGTGGTCAAATGGTGGATCCCGAATCTTTAATGGTGGAGGAAGTTGTTCAATTTGCTCCTTGCGCTCCTCGGCAAGTATCCTCCCTCCAAAAGCTAAATTGGATCCCAGCAACACAACTCCAAGCATCTCTATAACTTGTTTACCAATGTCCTGCAAGAGATGAGTTATGTCAATCCAAAATAGTTTAAAATTCCTTTCAACAAAAATATTCCAAATGTAGTCATCAAAATAGGTGAAATAAATTAAAGCGTGTTGACGATTACTCCCTGAAGGATATGCACTACTCTCGGTATGATGCTCAGTCATTGGGGAGAGGGATGAATGATTTTGGGAAAAAACTGGGGGAAAGAATGGTTTGGGCTCAATAGCGATGATCTCTAAACCCATGTCCCTAGCTGTCTCCTCCTCCTGTTCATCCAAAATTGCTAGCTCGTCCTCTCTTTTGCACACTTTTCCAGCCATGTTAATGTTCTGATTTGTGACTTCATCGTGACATGGCTCGCTCGATGTACGTGCAATAGAAGATAGACTCGTATTAAATTCTTGAAATTGAATTTCAAAGGCATTACTTTCTTCTAAGAAAGTGGCAATCAGAGTAAGATTTTCAATGGATTTCTGAATCCGCCAACTCCGAGCAAGGAAGTTCTCTTGGAATTGATGGGATGTAGCCTCCTGTGTCTGAATGAGCAATTGAACTTCCTCTTTCAAGTGTTGCAAAGGTATGTCTACGCTTTGCTCCCCTTGATCTAGGCCTGAAGGCTCCGTTGAATCGCACTCTGAAGTCTCTTTCATGATTTCTTCATTCTCTTGTAAAGACTCCATGTAATTCCACGCCTCTGTTGGCGTCATGACTCCCAAGAATTCCTACAGTTGTGGTCGTAGTCCACCTAGGAAGGACTCCATAAGCTCTTTCTTTGTGTACCCATGCTGCGGATAGCTCGATATTATGTCTGTGAACCTCCTCCAGGCCTGAAAGAAAGTTTCACAATCAGTCTGATTAAATCCAACAATCTTAAGCGTCTCCTTCATATGTTTGCGTGCAATGGCGTACTCTGCATCATACAAATTGTTTGTGCGATAAAAATTCATGTGTTCCATATACTCCATATCCTCCATCGATTCCACATCCTCCATTTTTTTTGAATTTTTTTTATAAAGAGAAAACAAAAGAAAAAAACTAATAAAAATCCTAAACTATAAGATGGAAGGATCTCACCGAATGTTCCTCCAAACAAACTGAAATCGTAACTTACAAGTACTGTTATCCCCGGCAACGGCGCCAAAAACTTGCCTCGTCTCAAATGATGTGAGAACTACTCCCAAGCGCAGGAGATCGTGCAAGTAATATCCTGGTGAGTCTAGGTATCGAATCCATGGGACAACTGACCTGCAAAATTACGAACTTCAGTTTGTAAAGAGTAATAATACGGTAATAAACAACCACCTATCAAGTATATCGATATGGTATCAAGGGTTTCAAAGAATAAAAGAAAATCCTACGATAACTACGGGGAAGGCAATATTGGGGTATCAATATGAAGAGAATGTGTTGGTTGTGATTTCGTTAGGATCAATGCAATCAATGATTATAAATTTCTTTTCTATAACTCAACGTTTCGTTCGGTCAGGGCACGAGAACGTCGGAAAATATAACAATTCACGAACAACGAAAAGTGCCTTAAGTACGCATACAATACTAGTTTCATGAGGAAAATAAGCCAATGTGTTCGCAAGGATCACCACGAGTACGTCCGCAAAGATCGTATTCGATCCAAGTACACCAACAACAATTATACTTGAGAAATACATGTAGAAACTAGTAAAATACGCGATATAACGTGCAAATTAGGGCGAAAAGATATTCAAATCAGAGATTTCAGAGATCTAACAACATCACAACCAGCACATGAGGGTTATTAGCCACGCATGGAGGGTAGAGAATCAATATTCATAGCCAAATACATCATCAATACATCAAAATACGAGCTAAATACGCCAAATACAAGGTAAAGTTTAGAATTTTATCACCAATTCTCTCCAATTAAACCCCAAACTCCTTCAGATAGTAGATCTAGCCTTTGTCCCCAGGGCTCCCAAATTTGGTGGTGAAATACGGCTCCTAGAAACTCCAATACGCCAGAATACGCCCCAAAACCCTAGAAATACCTTATATAATTAGATTGCGGGGTTTAAGTTGCTATCGGGTCGAAACCCGCATCCAAATCACCTTAAACCTGCACCCGCTAGCCTCTTGAAATCGTGGCCGTCCGATCACCGCGGGATCGAGCTTGAGGACACCACGTGTGCGTCAAGAAGTGTGCGCTCGCATCCGTTTGCTTCGATCCAAGCTCGATTCGGAGTTCATTTGCATCGTTCGATCGTCGATGTAAGGTTAAGATCAGGCCACGTCGCGCGAAGGGGATCTGCTGCCTTTTCAAATTACGGGGAGAATACTATCCGTTGGATCTAAATCCAACGCTCCACAAAAGTCCACATCGCCCGCCTTTTTGTGCGTTGTGCTGCGCTTCGTCGGGCTGAAATCGGCCGTTGGATTCGCGGGCGACTGCTCAGATCAAGCCACGTCGCCCGCTCTTTTGAATTCGTGCGCCTCGTTTTCTGTCTGTTCGATCGAAATCAAGCGGTCAAACGATAGCCACGTGGCAATTGAGATGCATCCCGCAGCTTCGCTCGTAGGCGGATGCGAGCCGTTCAATCGGCGATCGACGGCTGAGAACGTGCCGCGTCGCCTCGTTGCTGGGAGCCGCTTGATTGAGCGGGAATCATTAGGATCTCGCCACGTGGCCGCCAAGATTCGTGCGGCCTGTATTTCCAAGCATATTTTGAGCGTATTTCTCCATTTAATTGGTATTCTGCATTCAAAAATTCATAGTAATTAGTACAGATCTCAGAAAAATACGAATAAATAGTCGTTGGAATCGTGAGATCGAGACCAAGCGATGAAAAATATAAAAAAAGCATAAATACTCAATAGAATTGCTGTTTTGTGCTCAAATCAAGTGATTCCTCTAATAAATGACGATATATAAGATACGAACGTATGAGAGACCAATTAAGCATCATATAAGCACAAAATAGGGTTAAATGGGATGTTTAATATGCAATATTCAACACGAATCAATGGTTTAAAATTAATAGTAAATAATATATGAACCAGAAAAATACCCAGTAAGACCCAAAAAATCAGAAACGACGAAATAGACACATTGGCGCTAGTTTCATCGTCAAAGGGCGAGTATATTTTTCTCAGCAAAATTTTAAAGTTTAAATCTAATTAGGATGTTTTCATTTAAAAATCAATATCGTACGAATTTCACGTACACTAATGTACACGAAAAATATATGTAGTAGTCCTAGTTAATACGGTCGTTTTGACCCCTTGTTGGAAGAATTCCGACCTATGGTTTACCCTAAAGAAATCTTTGAAAAATATAATAAAAAATCGTTTTCCTCGTTTTAAATTGACTTTAAGCTTTTAAAAATTATGAAAAATACATATAAGCTTCAGAAAAATGTTTTCTACCTAGATAAAATTATTGTACTCCCATCTAGCCCATCTAAAAAATATTTTGTATGTATTTTGATGAGTTTTAAACGATAATAAAAATACGAACACGTTAAGAAAAATAGATAGAAATGGTATAGGAATTAACTAATGATTTCTTGTGTTTGCAGGTACCGATTCTCGTGCAACAGCTCCCTTGGAAGCTCTAGCTCTAACCTCGTCTTACTACGACGATCTCGATAACGTAAGTCACTCTAATTCTAGTTTTAGAAGTTAAGCCAGTGTAATAGCATGAACTTAGGATGTTTATAAATAGTCTCAGAACGACTATTAACTTAAGCATACAACATTGCCAACTTTCACCTTAGGTGGTTGTAGCACACGACCATCTACTTGGGTAAAGTGTATACTATTAGAAATACCTCATGCTCAAAGCATGGAATCAGCACCATACTTTCAAATGAGTTTCTTCAACACTTTTCATAACTCTCGTTCGCACTTGTCTACCATGTTCCGATGCTTTTCACTAGAAAACTACACATACACTTTGTATACACTTGTTGCACGATTGCTTATGTTTAAATAGACACATCACCTACTGCATGCCATTTAGAACTCAGTGAATGCTAATGAATTATCGTATGGAATATCATGTGTGGAACATCTTGTGGAACATCTTATGAAACATCATGTGGAATATCTTGTGGAATATCTTGTGGAATATCTTGTGGAACATCTGGTGGAACATTTTGTGTAACATCCTATAATAGATACACATGACACATCACTAGGGTTTGTGGTAACTCATTGTAAAGAGTGTGTGTGAGCTATGACCGGGAGTTCATCTACCTGCTGCATGCGTCAGCAAACAAGGTCTGCCTGTGTCGGCAAAATGTTCCAGGTCTGTCTGTGTCGGTAAAAACTTACTGTCTGCCTGCGTCGGTAAATACCTCTTACTGTGTGTCAATCCCGTCTGGGCAAAGCACACTCAGGTAAGAGATGAACTTAATTGTTGCATATCATACTCTCCTACTTGACGCATATTAAAAATTTACTGTCTGCCATGCTTGTACACTGCTTTTGCTACTATTGCTAGAATTGTTTTGACTTACCTTCGGTTCCAACTTCATGGCACCGCAGACGATGCACATGTTGAGGTAGATGTTCCTGAGTTGGCAGAGACAGAGTTCGTCCCAGAGGCTGCAGTTTTTAGCGTCCGAGTTGCATATTTTCAGTTGTACATATTTTTTTTTCATATATCCTTTTTGTATAAATGGATTGTAATAAGTTGGACACTATTTGAGTATTTTTGTACATCTCTGCATCGTGGCTATTTTGTTTTTACTAGTGATCTGTAGACCTGCGAATAAATCAAATAAGTAATGGCCCCCGAGAGCGGGTCGTTACAAGTTTGGTGGCCCATGCAGGTACGCGCTAACTATCTCGTGAACATTATAGTATGATCAGGATGTACAGTATGAAATACTCAGATTGACCTTGATTTCAGGATGTCTCGAGTGTTCACTTATATTGGATGTACGGGTGAAGCGTCCTTATTACCCATCTTCATTAGGTCTTCCTTGATTCTCATCATCTTCTTTGAACTCTTAACCCTTAAATTCGTGTTTCATTCTTGAATATACCTTTCCTAGTAACCTCCTTTGCTAGCAGTTAGAGTGATTTTTCATAGGTTGAACTATCTACTCACTTCATCATCATCACCCTTCCTTCAGTTGGTGATGGCCACTCGATTGTCCTTCTTAGTCTTGGAGTATTTATAGTTGTGCTTAGCTCACCAATACTCTGGGTATATTCTATTTTAAGGAGGTTAGCATTCGAATTTTCGATCACCAGAAGTTCGAGTTCGACAATGGAAGCGAATCGAAGGACGCTCAGAAGTATTTAAGGATGGCGTTAGAGAATTTGAGACGAGCCAAACCACGACGTGCAAGTGTAGGGTGTTACGTCTTCTCTATCTTTCTTGAGCTCGTATTTCTCTTCTATCCCTTGCTTTCATCTTGTACCCGATTTCTCTTGGTTTGAATCATTTTTCCGCCTTCCATCTCCCCCTCATTATTGCCTTTTGTCCGCATCCTCTCCTCGAGCACCGGTCCCGCCTAACCTAAACTAACCTACCCTACCCTATCGATGACTTCAGTGCCCCCTTTAAACCCCTCCTCTCTTCCCTCACCAACCCATTCTGTGGATTCCTCTTCGCCGCGACGACACCCCACCCCTTCACCGTGCCTCTCCCTTCGTGAGCCCAACCCCTCTCGCCTCAAGCTCCTTCAGCCTCACTCGGAGCTCTGCCATGCCACCTGTCGTCACTGAGCAACTGCCATCGTCGCACAACGTGGATCGACAACCGCTAATGGCCCTCCGACGTTCTGTTTTAGGATTTTTGGGTTTAGCGACGATCCTCTTCTCTGCCACCCTCACCACTGCCATGTGGTTGAGATCTTGGGAAGTTGCTATTCTTGGGCTTCTTTTGAGCTCATTACCTTGGATCTTTTCCCTTTTGGTGTCCTGCTTAGACATCTCCGCAGGTCCTCTCCTTCTAGTTTGCGGGACAGTGTGTTTTTAGATGTTGGCTTGTTTGGGATTGATGATGAGAACAGTGGAAGTCTACAATTGGTGTTGGAAAGGAGTATCATTATCGATTGGTATTGGCATGCTGTTGGCCTTAGGTGTTGAAGTTAGATGTCGATCTAGTGTTTGGATTTGGATAATGGTTTTGGTGTTGGATTGTTATTGGGCGTTATGGGAGTTGATACAAGGAGTGGCAGTGATGAGAATAGTGATAAGTATTGTCTTTAGTAGTTTGCCTTGCACTTGTTTATTTGTGTTGTTTTGGACGATGACTTGCCTTTGGTACTTATGGGAGTTGATGTCATTTGTGCTCGGCTGGTTAAGGTATAACAGCACGAATGCATATGGATTAGTCATTACGTCTTTGTATGCTATATTGATAACTTCCTTGGCTCGGCCCCGTTAGTCATCATTAGCCTAAGTTGAAATTTTAAACTTTATGATCTTCTTTTTGATGTGGTTTAGATAGCTTGCTACTGACTTATCACCTCAAGTTCCAAGTTCGAACAGATGTTGTCATCAAAATAACTATCATTTTCATGTAACGCCATTAGCTATATCAACTTTTGGCTACTTTAGTCAAGTTAATTATTATGACGATACTAGTCTCATGACTAATTACGAAAGCTATGGTGATGTCAATAATATGTCTTCATATATAACATCTCTTGTTTTCTTGATGTTATGATATCACATTATATTTTATGCTATTAACAACTTATTTTCTTATATCGTTATCATTCATCAAGCCTTCCGGTTGATCGTTTAATTGCTTAAAGCAATGAGCGGTCTTTTAAATTCTCAGGACGGAATTATTTTAAGGAAGGCAGGATGCAGTGACTTGTATTAGTCAACACATCTATTTACGTATTTCACGTATTTTCACATTTTTAAAAGTGTTTTATAATGGTTGGTCAGGAATTTTATATCAAAAACTGATTTCAAAATTCTTTATAAAAATATCTTGAAGCATCAAACTAGTTATGGTGTATTTCAGTAAGTTCGAGTTTCATCAAATATCTCTAAATAATTTTTATAATTATTCATTTTCGATCGTTACTGATTTAGCTGAATTAATTAATTTTCTATATAAACATCATCAAAACGTTTTCAAACTTCTTCAGTGTGATTCTATGATCATTTAGGGCCCCCATATTAATTTTGTAATTTTCTGAAACCAAATCGACCTAGAACCCGCAAACCCGCATTCTAAACGTTTTGGTGTAAAACTCGTATCTCCGTAGCTCAAACCCTGAAATGGATCTCGTATTCACGATCCTCGCGACGATATGGGCCCGTGGCTATGTTTTCGTAATTTTTCGGAGTCATATATGAAAAGGGGGTAATACTACATCGTTTTTACTAATTACATCCATTAATCACTTTCACTCTTACAAATTACTATTACTAATTACCATTTACTTTACCCCTAATCACTCCCCTAACCCCCACCCCATTTAAACCATTGTATTAGTTGGTTAGATTTGAACCAATTCAGATCTAATAACCCAATTCATCACACCTATTATTATTATTATTATTATTATTATTATTTTACTTATCCAATATAATAACCCCCCCATTCCCTTTGTTCTCAGGCAATCACCCCCCCCCCCCCCCCCCCGCATCGTTCATCTTCATAACAGGGCACACGTACAACCCCCTTCGACTCACGTTCTCCAAACTCTCTCCCTGACGTTCTCCCCCCGCTTCGTTCTTCTCCGACGAGGCTCCGCCCTCCCCTCCGGCGGACTGTCGTCGCCACCGCCCTTCAGCACCGACGACCTCAACAGCGGCAGCGCCTGCCGTCGACCGAAGGAACCCCTCCCTTCGATGCTCTCACCGCTCACACCACCGCCCGCACAACCCTGCTGCCTCTCTCCACTCTCCACCGTGCCGCTGCAGTACCCCGCACACACACCAGTTCTCCTTAGACTAAGAGACCTTCTCTCCCCTGTTCGTGTTGCCTCCATGGGCCAAACTGAGTGCCCCAGCCCCATTGGAACCCGACGAAGCTCTGCCTTCACCGAGCTCTCCTCTCCCATGCCTCCGACTTCCACAACGCCGGCCTCGCCTTCCCCCTTCTCCGACAAGTTGCTCGCTCCTTTGCCCTCCTCTCCCAGAGGATCCCGCCGACGTCACCACGAAATAGGGAAAACAGAGCAGTGACCCGCTGCTCTGTCTGCCATCGCATCCCCGCCACCTGAGCCACCGCCACCCCGCGAGTCCCCCTCTCCTCCAAACAACTCCCATACCCACGTCAACGAGCCGGCCAGCGAAGCCCTGCCGCTTCGTCCACGCCTCTGACCCCTGTGTCACCATGCGCCGCCGTTGATGCCACGTTCCCTGTCGTCGCCATTTGCGACTGCCGCCTTGCCGCCTCCGCCCCACACCGACGCAACTCCCCATGCAGCAACGAGAGAGAAGAGAGGGGGAGTATGATGTTATATACATAAATGCATATAATACGTATATAATACGTATATATGTATATATATCTAATAATATATTATATAATGGGCTTAATGGTTTAAAATTAATAGCAAATAATACATGAACCAGAAAAATACACAGTAACGCCCAGAAAATCAGAAACGACAAAACGGACTCATTGGTGCTAGTTTCATTGCCAAAGGGCGAGTATATTTTCCTCAGCAAATTTTTAAAGTTTAAATCAAATTAGGATGTTTTCATTTAAAAATCAATATCTTAAGAATTTCACGTACACTAATGTACATGAAAAATATATGAGTAGTACTAGTTAATACAGTCGTTTTGACCCCATGTTGGAAGAATTCCGACGTACGGTTTGCCCTAAAGAAATCTTTGAGAAATATAAAGAAAAATCATTTTCCCCGTTTTTAATTGATTTTAAGCTTTTAAAAATTATGAAAAATACCTATAAGCTTCAGAAAAATATTTTTTTCCTAGATAAAATTAGTTTACTCCAATCTAGTCCATCTGAAAATATTTTGTATGTATTTTGACGAGTTTTAAGCGATAATAAAAATACGAACACATTAAGAAAAATAGATAGAAATGGTATAGAAATTAAATAATGATTTCCTGTGTTTGCAGGTAACGATTCTCGTGCACCAGGTCTCTTGGAAGCTCTAGTTCCAACCTCGTCTTACTACGACGATCTCGATAACGTAAGTCACTCTAATTCTAGTTTTAGAAGTTAAGCTAGTGTAATAGCATGAACTTAGGATGCTTATAAATAGTCTTAGAATGACTATTAACTTAAGCATACAACATTTCCAACTTTCAACTTAGGTGGTTGTAGCACACGACCATCTACATAGGTAAACTGTATACTATTAGAAATACCTCATGCTCGAAGCATGGAATCAGCACCATACTTTCAAATGAGTTTCTTCAACACCTTTCATAACTCTCGTTCGCACTTGTCTACCATGTTCCGATGCTTTTTACTTGAAAACTACACATACACTTTGTATACACTTGTTGCACGATTGCTCATGTTTAAATAGACACATCACCTACTACATGCCATTTAAAACTCAGTGAATGCTAATGAATTATCGTATGGAATATCATGTGTGGAACATCTTGTGAAACATCTTGTTGAATATCTTGTGGAATATCTTATGGAATATCTGGTGGAACATCTGGTGGAACATCTTGTGGAGCATCCCGTAATAGATACATGACACATCACTGGGGTTTGTGGTAACTCATTGTAGAGAGACTGTGTGAGCTATGACCGGGAGTTCATCTACCTGCTGCATGTGTCGACAAATAAGGTCTGCCTGTGTCGACAAAACGTTCCAGGTCTGCCTGTGTCGGCAAAAACTTACATGTCTGCCTGCATCGGCAAATACCTCCTACTATGTGTTAGTCCCGTTTGGGCAAAGCGCACCCAGGCAAGAGATGAACTCAATGGTTGCATATCATACTCTCCTACTTGAGTCACATAGTTTAATTACTATTTGCACAACTACATTGCTGCCTGTTTATCTTATTGTTGTTACTCAACCTGCCTTCTTATCTTACTATTGTTGCTACCTTGCCTGCTTTACTTACCATGTCATATATGCCATGTCATCATTGTTGCTCTCATACTTTACTTATCGCACTTGCATATATAACAGTTGTTCCTTTACTTGTCGCACGTAGTGAGTTCCATAGTCTTTTTATTCCCATGCTTGTACACTATTTTTGCTACTATTGCTAGAATTTTTGTGACTTACCTACGGTTCCAACTTCATGGCACCGCAGACGATGCACATGTTGAGGTAGATGTTCCTGAGTTGGCAGAGACAGAGTTCGTCCCAGAGGCTGCAGATTTTAGCATCCGAGTTGCATATTTCAGTTGTACATCTTTTTCTTTTCATATATCCTTGTTGTATAAATGGATTGTAATAAGTTGGACATTATTTGAGTATTTTTGTACATCTCTATATCGTGGCATTTTTTTCACTGGTGATCTGCAGATCTGCGAATAAATCAAATAAGTAACGGCCCCTCGAGAGCGGGTCGTTACACATTAAGTTCAAAAAACCATACCTTTGCGTCGTCGTTTGGCTAAGAAGATTAAATAATGAAAACGTTCAATCCAAAACTCCTCGCTAAATCTCCATCGCACATACACGGTAGATGCTATGTGTGACCTTGGAATCCAACAAGGTCCACTCTTGTTAGTCATCAAAGATTTAGGAACCCATATTTGTTTGAATTTCATACTCGTGTTCCTAAACTTGCAACAATACGATGTATGACCAACACTATTTCAAGTAAGGCACTTTGCATACATATTTTTTACTTTCAATGGCTCATTGTGAATTTTCTTATAAATAGGCTTTTTAGCATGTTTTATGTCAAATCCAAGACCACGTCTATTATTGCCATAAATTTGATTCTCTAGAATAGTATCCAACGATTGTTTTCCTATAGAGAATTTCTTTAATGACAATTCTAGACTTGTGATTTTGGATTTTAATGAAGCATTCTCATTCACAATCAAAGTGCACTTACTTATAAAAGCCTTCTTATTGTCCTCTTCATTCTTTTTAAATTCACTTATTTTTCTTTTAAGCTCGTTATTTAGCATGCACAATTTATCATTAAGCTCTCTAATCACAGAATCTTTTTCAGTTTCAAACTTAATTAAATCTTGCTTAAGCATGCTAATATCATTCATCAAAGAGGGACAAGAAAGGCAATTAGCTTTTTCATGCAACTTAGAATTCTCTTTTTTCAACAAAGCAATGATAGAATCACTTGCAACAATTTTTCCTTTTAGCTCCTTAATTTCTAATGACATGTGGTAGTCGTCTTGTTGCATTTTTTCATTGGAATTTCTATAATCTTCTAGGGTGGATTCTAGCTATACAATTTCCTCTTCCATGGCTTTACAAATAATTAGAAGTCCAGAATAACTATCAGATTTTACCTTATCATCTTTTGTCATGAAGCAAAGGGAGGAGTGGGCTAAAATCTCCTCAGTCTCATCCTCACTATCCATGTCCCACGTTCGCACCACATCTTTTCCTTTCTTCTCCGCAACATTAGCTGTGTCTTGTGGGCAATCCTTTATAACGTGACCCTACTTTTTACATTTAAAACATTTAACTTTATTAATAGTAGTCTGTTCAGATAAATTTCTAGAATGATTATAATGGTTAGAAAGATTAAACCTTTGTTGCACGCCAGCTCTTCCTTGATGAGTCTTGATGTATTTTTTGAAGCCTCTGACCATCAACGCTATCTCCTCCTCCTTATCGTCATCTTCACTAGCTTGAAGAGCTAGTGGCTTTGGAGCTTTTTCCTTCTTCTCTGGTTTCTCTCTAGCCTCTATATTCTGCAGCTCAAGCTTGTGAGACATTAAGTTGCTTATCAAGTCCTCCACTCTCATCTGTGATATATCTTTTGCTTCTTTGATGGCAGTGACTTTAGGCCTGAACGAGCTTGGCAGCGCCCTTAAGATTTTCCTTACCTGCTCAAGGCAAGAGTATGGCTTACGGAGGGAGCTAGACTTGTAGACGATGCTCGTGAACCTCGCAAACATCTCTGATATGGATTCTGATGGAAGCATGCGAAATCTCTCGTACTCTATGATCAGCAGTGCAAGTCTAGACTCCTTCACCTATGACGTTCCCTCGTGCATCACCTCCTGTGTATGCCTTATTTTCTGCACAGTTCGACAATGTGAGATACGATTAAATTCAGATTTATCAAGAGAGCATATAAGAGCAGTCATAGCTTTTCCATTTAAAGAATATAATCTCCAATCATTATCATCCCACTTGTCTTCATATTTAAGCATATCAATATTTTTAAACTTTAATAACAGCATGCTTATAACCTTTTTCGACAATGCACCAAACTTTTAATCAACAGATATCAAGTAGATTTTTATCCTAAATTTCCAATAAGCATAATCTACTCCATTAAATTCTGGTGTCGTGATATGGGCTGACCTTCAGAAAAAGCACAATCAGTAGAGTTATTCATGGTCAATCTAGCCTAGATCTTCTAACCTACTCTGATACCACTTGTTGGATCTAGATCTAAGCCTAGAAGGGGGGGTGAATAGTCTAATAAAAAATTCTCGTGCAACCCACGAGAAATCACACGCAGTTATAATCACAGGCAGGGTAAATAATAATAAGACACAGATGCACAGCATATTTACCCTGGTTCGGTCGATCACCACGACCTACGTCCAGCCCCCGAAAGCAAATATTATATTAATAGTATACAGACACAACCTTAATAGCTAGATAACCGACGTCTCTACACTCACCGGGCTCAGTACCCCACTCACCGTGTTCAACAATATCAATCCTAATATATGCTCTCATTTGACGACACCCGTCAAGTTCCTCTTGTCTAGACCACCACTAGACAAAACCCCAAAATGTCACGAGTAAAGCGGTAAAGTTTTTCCTATGGAGATTAAACAATACTACACAAAAAAATAATAAGAGTTTAGACATCTCAGTTTTTTGTAGCCGTCATCGTCTCTGTCAATTAGCACGTGTCAGCTCTCGTCTAGCAAGATGTAGATATCTCGTTTACGTGCAACTCAAGTTGCGGCCTTGGATGTCACCCACTTGAAACTTGCGGCCCTGGTTCTTGATTTGTCAGCTTGCAGCACTTCCTCCCTTCAATGGAAAATTGGCTTTGGGCCTCCTCAATGGTGGATGGATGCGGCAATGATCAAGTGGAAGGGTGCATGTGAACCCCTCGGTCAGCAAGCTTGATGTAGCACTTGAATGTTGCAGCTTTGATGAGCATCTTTGTCAAGTTTGGTACATGGGGTAGCCCATGGGTTGTCAACTCTTTGATGAAGTCAAGAGTTACGGCTGTTGAGGCTTTGGAAACTTGCGGCTGAAGTGATGTAGCTTCTTAACACTTTAATGGCATGGAGAAGCTTACGGTTTAGGGTATTTGATTGGCTTGGAGAGTCAAACTTTGCTGCTACCAACTTGACCCTTGGAGAAAAATTTCGGCATTGTTCACCTGCACACACAAAGATGAGAAAGTTTATGTTAAATCTTGAATATTAAAAAGAACTCACCTCCTTCAACTAAATTTGTTGATACACAAGCTTGGAGATGGAGGCTTGTGGAAGCTTGTTGATGTTGCGTGGTGATTCAAAGTTGCGGTAGGGCTTGGAGAGTTGTTAAAGGCTGGTGCTTTGGCTTTGCTTGCGCACGTGCTTGGTGTTGGGGTCAATCTTTGCGGCTGCTTGAAGATGGGGTTATGGCATGTAGTAGGTTGCGATGTGTGGGCTTGATCTCTATGCCGAGCTCTCCTAGAGATTCTCCTCCTTTGTAGCAAAGCTTCCAACGTGTCTCCAAGTTGACAGGATGGTCTCGACAATGTTGATTTGATCTTGGAGTTTGTAGAGGGAGGGTGCTTTTCTTGGTGCTTGCGGCAATGAGGTTTGTCATTGAAGCTTGGGGTTAATGATGGATCCCACAAGTAGTTTTTCCTTATGGGAATTATTTTTGGCCGTCCCCTTCTTCCTTTGAGAGGAGATTTATATAGGTATCCCTAGGGTTTCTTGCGGCTTTGGGAGAGTCCAAAGGCAAGTTGAATTCGGCAAGGGAGATCATAGATTGGCTAGGGAGAATCTCTAATTGTTAGGAGATTGAGATGTGAATAGGAATCCAATTAGGATGAGAATTTGGATTCAAAATTGATATGAATTGGGATTGTGGAGATTTGAATAGATCTTGTTGCAATGCTAATAGGATTAGGATTTAAATAATATCTCTAATTGATTTGAATCAATCCAAATTGGTTTCTCCATAGCTCTCCACAATTGACCAAGTCCAAGTTGCTGTATAAATGGCAATTTCTCCATCTTCCAATTTGCTATGTGAATAGCAATTCCTCCATCAATTGACTTGGTCATCACTTTGATGATTTACAAGCGTGCGACTTCTAAAAACACGTAGCACACACATTAGAACATTCACACATGTTTGTTATCATCAAACACGCATTTATCGATCGTTGTATCCAATATATACATTATTCTGTGTAGGGGAATTACTAATGGTCATATGGTAGTTGAGCATTTTTGATCGGTTGTGTTAATGTGATTGGGAGACTATAGATACGTGGCCTCCAGGTGCGGCATCTCTTAGTCATCCCCTGGCTCATTGTAGCTGGCCCATCAGATCCCTCTGATCCTCTGCCCTGCCGTTTAACCAGATCGCGGAGCCATGCATTCTCTTCTCTTAAATCCCTCGCACGTTCCCTACAGTGACAGAGAAGCGGCTCACCCTTGCCAAGTTCTGTACACAAGAAGAATGATCAAGACAAAACTAAAGGCACCAAAAAGCAGCAGTAGTGACGAATCCTACCGTCATCATGCCTCGGAGGAGTTCAACGGCATCCACCAGGTCTCGCATCGGTCTTTCCTCTATGTCCATCGCCCTAGCCCTCCTTGAAGATGACACAGCAGAAGGCCCCTCATCCACTGGCCTCTTCCCCCTCTGGTCATGCTCAATGAGCCTCATGCTCCTCAGAGAGCGCGTCTTAGCTCAAGTTTCTTGCTAGTGTCAGGAGCTGAAGCTCTGACAATGGAGCTGGTGGGGCAGGGGCACCAAAGAAGTAGGAACTTCAGACATGGTGCAACCCAAGAAGGAGAGAGATAGAGGAGCAGGTAAGTGTGAACCCTCGTTGCCCTACTGCCCCTTTTATAAACTGAAAGAACGGTTGGAAGCTTCTTCAACCGTTATATCTAAACATACTAGACCGACCAATCTTCCCAACGAGTCGGCCCTACTATGAATCAGGCAACACCTTAGAAACCCGAGTTAACTGCCCAGATAATGCACTTAATGCGAATCTTATTTATAGATCAGACCGATGCTTCAATCCTCGAGGCTTGATAGCTACGTTAGCACGTCATCATGAGATCACCTCCACCTAGCGAAGCTCTCATTAGCTTTATCCCGAAATGGCCTGGGCTAGCCCTAAGTATTCTTTGGGTTTCGTCTCCCTGATTTTCCACTTCTGATCCTATGGTCGAGACCCGAGTTTGTGAGTGCCTAGTTGAGAGGACCAGAGGCCATTGAGATACCAAACTTTACTTGGGACATGTAGATGCCAAGTTCCACTCAAGGCCCGCTAGTGATAAGCCCAGCCCAACCTATCGGATGCAACCTGATACAACCCACCAAATGGGCAGGAAGAAAAGTGGATTGACCGCTCGGCCCGACGTCCTATGCAGACCATGGGCCGAAGGTCTCAAGAGCAGAGCGAGACCTCTCATCCCAAGACCAAGCCCAATGTACCGCGGGCACTCCGTGATTGAAGAAATCCCTCCCTAGATCGAGCCCGTGTTGTTGGGCATTCAAGCCACCATCAATGCAGGCTGGCACGACAGGAGGAGCCATGAACGCCATGAACGCAAAGGCGTATTGAGAGGAGGCGTTGACGTGACACTCTCCTATAAGTAAACCAACAGGCCAAAGGCCAAAGGGACCGAATTCTGGATATCTGAAACCCATGTATACCTTCACCTTAGACATTCTTACACCGTATATTTCTCCTTCATAGCTCGGCCTGAGAACTCGTGCACGGTCTATCCGTGAGCCGGACTCGATTCCACCGAGCACTTCTTACTCAAGATCTGACTTAGGTATCGAAAGGGATTTGGTCAGAACCAAAGTCCGACCCCCTGACGAGTTCCTTGTTTTCCAGATCGAATGAGACGACATCTGTCGAAGCTCACCTTCGACGTCCGATCGCTCGGCTCCAAGCATCCACGCACAACAGTCAGCTTAGCCGACCGATCTCTTTGGTCATCGTCCGACCGAAGCCCCACTTCGACATTCCATTGCTCGGCTCAAAGAATTTCCACAACAATATCTGCTCAGCTGACCAGGCCCGAAGGTCATCCACGCCTTCCACGTTAGCGACGACCTTCGGACCTCCGAACTACCAACCTATGGTGAGAAAATACCCTGAAACATCTGACATCGTCTGTGGGAATGAGATCATCACCCACGTCTTCCACAACACTTAACATGGAGTAGCACAATGATGGAGGGCCCGATATGCCACCTATCCCAGAGGATGGAAGCTACTCACCGCTCGACACTGATTTCAACCATTCGGCTAAGGGGATGGCCGAATCACATCTGATAACCCACGAACAATTCCATATGTTTGCCAGAGAGATGAATGCCAATATCCAGACACTAGAGACAGGAGTATAATAGCTCACCGACCCGTAACACCTCCGGGTGAGGGGTCCGCCGGGATTCCCAGACCACTCGGGGCGGTGCCCCACACTATGCTCTATCTTGGTTATGAACCATTACGGAGAGTACTTGGACCCGTGGCAATGGTTCGGGGTGCCATCCTTCTCTCCTCGACGATCCCAAACTCCCCCGACATGAGGGGAGACAAAGAAGCGGGCAAATTCGGGACGAACCATCTGTGGCCACATCCAGACGGTCACTGTCAGCTCGAGAACAATCAAGCGACTGCCCAACCACCGACGACCAACAAGGGCAGAGTATGAGCCCCCGTCGAAAGCGATGAGCAGGCCGCATAGAGCAGCGCCGAGGAGAGACCTCTCGACCGCCAACCCCAAGGCCCAACTCGGGCGACTATGGGGGCGGTCCCTCCTATGCCTATACCAACCAACCATGCAAACCCCCTTCAGTAACACCCAGGGACGACCGCAACCCGCTGGCGAAGAGCATCACTTCCTCACGGGTGTTGTCCAAATTCAAAGTACCAAACTTGGAGAAGTATGATGGCACCAGGGATCCCTAAGATCATGTCCAGGACTACAAGGGGATCATAGAGTTTCAGGGGGGCCGACGACGCCCTACTCTGTCGAGGCTTTAACACCATACTGCAGAAATCAGCAATGGAGTGGTATAACGGCCTCTCTGATCAATCCATTAGGAATTTCTAATAGCTATCACAGGCCTTCTACCGACAATTCAGACGAAGGAGGAAGAAGAGCTCGGACCACCTATTTGGCATGGTGCAGAGGCAGTGCGAAGCGTTAAAGGAGCACAAGTTACGCTTCAACGCGCAAAGGCTGAACGTGGAGAACTGTGTTGAGGAGATCATTATGCCAGCCTTGAAGAAAGGGGTATGGTACAAAAATCTCAAGAAATCCCTGCACCACGACCCCCCAAGGACCTAGATCAACCATGGCCCAGGTAGAGCTATTCATGCTGGCAGAAGAAGCACTGGCCGCAGAAGATATCGTTTATACGAGTATTATAATATTATATTATGTGATATTATTGGTTTTAAATTCATAATAAATTGTATATGCCTTAGAAAATATACGGAAAGAGCCAGAAAATCCAATTCAACGAAACGGACGCATTAGCGCTAGTTTCATCACCAAAAGGCAATTACATTTCCCACGGTAAATTTTCAACGATAAAACTTAATATGGCAACTTTCACTTATAAATTTATGCCTCAAAATTTTCACGTAGACTGACCTATGAGAAAAAAATATGTCGTAGTACTAGATGAGACGGTCATTTTGACACCTTGTTGGTAGAATTCCGATGTATGGTTTGCTCTAAATAAATCTTTGAAAATATTGAGAAAGAGTGAGGTGAGAGTTATTTTATATGTTTTAAGTTATACGAGTTGTTAATTTATATGTTTACAATTATATATTAGTTTAAGTTAGTTTTATATTTATGATTAAGTTATTATAAATTATTTTCAGTTAATAATATGTTAGTTATGTATTATTATGTTATTATTATTATATAAGTTTATGTAGCTAACTCGCCTTATAACACATGTAAACCCAGGTATTGCTACCACAGATCGAATCGTGCCTTTCACGACACGTCGTATCGGTAAGTCATCGTACCCTAGCTATGGGTTTTAAAAACTATAATAATGCATACTAAACTAGTTTCATTTCGTTAGCAAAGTGTCCCATTTGAACAGTTAGATAAGCTTGATGAACTGCAGTATCGTACAAGACTCGATCGGACTACGTATCGTACTTGACTATAAAATGTGGCAATATATGTGGTGCATTTGGAAAATAACTCCTAAATTACAAATATGATAACATCACATACACTTGGGGTTTTGTGTAACTTATAATAGAAAGTGTGCAGGAGCGACCAGTTCAGTCTTTGTTGTCCCGATCGAGTCCTAGCGACCCCCTCAAAGGTCGTCGGTGACAAATTCATAGATTCGGATCACATATTTTGGAACAGCTTTGTATTCACAGTTTTGTTTAACCTGGGTACATGCACCCGTGATATGAGATGAACTCTTGGTTACTCTCTGAACTTCGCATTATAAGTCACGACTTAGGCTTGGCAAAATTATACTTCCTTAACATTGTCATCTAAATAATGTTTTCATTTTCTTGCTGATAAATTGTGAAAATCGTAAATATGCAAAGCTATGCTTTACTCTATTTCCATACCACTATTGAATGAACTTTTACCTCTAGTCTTTGCTAGATTGCTATGCTTGTATATTGTTTTAATTTCCATGCTAGAGATATTTTGAGTTACGCCTGATCCTGACGACCCTTCTTTTGTAGTGGACCCGCCAGATACTTCACAGATTGACGAGGTGACACCTGAGTTGGCAGACACTGAGCTTGCAGTTGAGTTTGACCATGAGGACGCTGGTTACTAAGAGTGAGTGTGAGAGTATTATGTTATTTTAGGTAATACATTTCCAGAGTATGGCTTGGTGTGTATTTGTATTCAGATAATATTTTCCTTTTCTGTATATTGCTGGTTTGTAATAAGGTTGTGATTCATTTTTCATGTATGAGTATTTGGCACATTTCTGTAATGGAGCCTGTATTGACTTCATTGGTGCCTATCAGGACTTGCGCATGTATCGAACAGTAACGGGCCCCAAGATTTGGTCGTTACAATGGAAAAAATTATCCATAGTGCCACTTCCACCAACACTGCATCTCCACTCCATCACAGACACTTTCTCATTCAACTCTTTTGTACTGAAGGGATAGATATGTATATACAGAGATCCACTTCATAGAGCATATAACTAGGTTCGATGTCCATGAACTTACTAGAATGTGACTTCATCCTATCATCCCTAGTCAAGATAGAGAGGAAGATGATGAACTCGATACGTGATTAGAAGAGCATGGACACTGATATGATTAATTTTGTGTAATATGGATATTGAGACATATGGTTGTTTGTGATACAAATCTCTCCCGATACGTGATTGTTTATAAGTATTTTTATTGATTATGATTATGCTATTATTCACCCTTTAATATATTTTTTTTATGCATTCGTCACGTGGTTTCAATTATATTATTTTGATGAGACAAAGGAGGAGAAATAGGAAATGCATATAAAATAATAATTATTGTTGTTAGTGTTTTCTATTAATTCTATTGTTATTCATGGCAGATGATAGCGTGACATTATTGAGAGCTAACACACGTGGGATATAATATGAATGTGCATATTTCTGTTTATCTCTAACCAGCTTTGATGATGTAGGAGTAACATCTGTTGGATCCTGTGGATGGCAAACAACACTAGAAGGGGGTTGAATAGTGTTGTATACAAAAAAACTTTTCACAAATGAACAACACAAAAAATAACTTCCCTTCAAATGTTGCCTAAGGAACCAAGTATAGTGATCTACGCTTGGTCCTTAATCAACACGATTGATCTTCAAATATAGATAAGATATTATATAAACAATAAAGAAAAAAGGAATAAAGATAATAGAATAGATCTCAGAGCGGAATATAAACTTGTAATAATGAATTTAATTAGCAAGAGTAAATTAACAAATGAGTGCAACTGACATATAATAAAAATGAACTTGTTAGTGTAAAGTAAATGTTAATCGCAAATGCAAAGATTTTTATCCTGGTTTCCCACAACCTGGGTACGTCCAGTCCCCGAAACTCTTTTTGGGCTTTAATCCACTATTATCGGTAAATAGTATAAACCACCTCACCTCCAATGAAGATTTTCAACCACCTTGCCTACAATAAGGATTTTCAACCACCTAGACTTGTCTAGGATTTTCACTTGCCTCACAAACCGAGGACTTTTTGTTGCCTCACAATCCGAGGAATTTCAACACCCTTATCACCAAGGGACTACAAGTAAAATCAAATCCAATACACCACAATGAATTAGTGGAGATATGTTTTTACACCCAATAATTCTATAGCCAGGATTAAATTTGCAATTGTACTTAACGTGGCTAAAAGAATTTAAATCGTTCATAGATCACACAAAGAATATGAATTTATTCAATGTGATCTAGAATCTAGATGTATTCTTAGATCACACAAAGAATGTGGAATTATTCAATATGATCTAGAAACTGGATGTTTCAAAAATCCTTTGAGAATATGAAAAATCAAAGAGAATGATTTTGAAAACCAATTTGCAATATCCAAAAAATAATAATGATCTTAAAAGGAATTATAAAAGAATATAAGCAATAAGATCAGAAATAGAAAAACCATTTTAGCTATGAAGAACTTTGAGAGCAATAAGAACGATGAGATCTTTTGAGAGAATAAGAATTTTGCCCAAGAATGAATTGGTGAGGAAAATGTTCTCATATGGTCTCTATTTATAGAGCTAAAGGAGAATTCGAAATGATTCAAAATCAAGTTTGACTTCAGCCGAAAAATCAAGCAAGTAATAAATGAGAGAGTGAATCAAGGAATTCTGGTCGTACAGCTGGTAGTCGACTCCCTAACTTTGGTAGTCGACTCCCAGAATGTTTCTGAGAAAATCTGTTACAACTGGTAGTCGACTCCCTAACTTTGGTAGTCGACTACCAGAGTATATTTTCAGGGAGAAGGCAGAAATCGGTGTACTGAACTACTAGGTGTGTGTAGTTGACTACAAGTTGAAACTTAGCTTCTATGAAAAGTATGCTCTCAAATAAGTTTTAAAACAAGTTTAAAAACATTTTAGAAAATCATTTTGTGTGTGTGTGTGTGCATATCCTTTCTTGGATTTGACATAATTCTAAGAAAATGAAAAACAACTCACACACTAGACTCTATGAAGAACTTGAAGCTATGGTTGAGCTTGAGCTAGTTGCATAGGCTTCACTTGAGTTTGAGCTCCTCTTTAGCTTGGCTTGAGCACATTCTTTGAGCTTCATCTTCGAGCTTCTCTTGTTCTAAAGCTTTAGAATGTAGACGTGGAATGTGAGCTCGATCCATCTTCATCTTCTATGTGTGTAGTTATAGTTCTTCTTCTCGGAGTATGTTTCGAGCTTCAATTGGCTTATTGGACAACCTACACATTTAAGTAGTATGATTAGTAATTTAACAACATTTGGTGTGATCATCATCAAAACAAACCACTTGGGGTGGGACTAGATTTCCATCACTCTCCCCCTTTTTGATGATGACAGCCAAATGAAAAACATATGAATAATATGATTATAAAAACAATGAGTAAGTGTACGTACTCACCCTGCTTAGATGCGGTTATTATTCATTCATGTTTTTTCTTGCTTGTTGTCACCTTTTCTCCCCCTTGTGATCACAAAAAAAAATAATAGTATACATACCAAGTGAAGAAAAAAATTCATATGCTCCTCCTCAAAGTTTGCATCATTGAAGTTGGGTCTCCCCCTTAATGTATACATGGATTTAGAGATTTATTGGGAGCTCTTCTACTAACCCCTTATAGTTTTGGTACCTGAAAATCAAACAAATAATTTTGGTGCCCTTTCTTTGTGGGTCCGTGTGATTAGTCATACATAATAATCTAATCATCAACCAAGAGGAAACCAAGCCCAGTTGGGTTAAGATTTCCCATAAGTAAATCTATAATCTCTACAAAAATGAACGTTGTTCATAAAACTAGAAATGTAATTTTCTTTCATTTGGACGGTTCTAATTTTGGGAATTCAAACTTTGACATATCCATTTTCAGTTTTAGGAACTCTAGCTTGATGATGAGAGATCCTAACATTTTGATTGGTCATATTATAACCTAAGCCATGTTTGCTAGATTGGGGTTTTTGTGATCTAATCAAGCTATCTAATTTTTCTTTACATTTATTAAACCTAGTAACATTATTAACCAAGTCCTCATGCTATGCCTTAATGGCAGTCATGGTATTTTCTAAGTCTCTAAACCTATTTCCTAGGTCTTTGAGTTCTACATTGAGCAACCTATTCTTTTCAATTAAATCTTTATTGTTACTAATCAATTTTAGGTTCTCTTCCCTAATCTTTTCTAGCTCTTGATTAGTAGAATTAGAACCACAAGATTTATGCATCTTTTTGAGAGTTAAAAGCTCTTTGAGTTGGACCGCATATAATGCATAAATTTTATGCAATTCCTCCTCATAATCAAGTTCCTCATCATCTCTACTATTGCTATCACTAGAGTTATGGTAGGAATTTACCGTGGGATCTCCTCGTGCCATAAAGCACATATATGACTTCTCATTTCTTTTGCTTGCTTTTGCTTCATTTTCGGATGACGATGAGCTATCGGAATCCTCTTCATCATCGCTTCTATCCCATGCCGCTAAATCTTTTCTATTTGGCCTTTTGTCTTTGTATGGCTTCGTTCTCTTATCTCTATTTTTCTTTAGAGGATGTAAGGATCGTCTTACCCTTGTAATACTAACAACGCACTAGAGGGGTGGTGAATAGTGTAATGGTAATAAATTGTACAATTAAAATTAAACTTGCAAATACGGAATAATAAATTCAAGAGGAATTAATCACCACAATAAACACAAACGCAAACACACGATTTTACCCTAGTTCCCCAAAACTTGGGTACGTCCAGCCACACCAATATTCACTGTATTCTCACGAAGAGAAGTGAATACAATCCCACAAAGAGATACCTCACCAAGAGGATTTTGCCCTACACATGGACCCAACCAACCCTACACAA
This sequence comes from Scilla litardierei, assembly GCA_030789695.1. Taxonomy (NCBI): domain Eukaryota; kingdom Viridiplantae; phylum Streptophyta; class Magnoliopsida; order Asparagales; family Asparagaceae; genus Scilla; species Scilla litardierei. The sequence goes on from CM061142.1 coordinate 767,700,941, forward strand.
GGGTTAAACTCCCACCTAGAGAATTACTAACTCCCACTCAGAGAATTAGGGTTAGCACTACACTAAGACACCAAACTCCCACAAAGAGAGTTACTCCCACAAAGAGAGTATCTAATTCCCACAAAGAGAAATAGGGTTTCAAAGAAACACAAAGTAAAACAAATACTCTTACCTATGCCTTGAGATGTACTTACTCATAAATGAATGCAAGGCATGGAAGAGTATCTCTAAGTGTTGAGATTTGCTTGAAAGCACTTGGATGATTTCCCTTGAGCTTGACTTCAATGCATGAAGAGGAATACTAGCTCTAAGAGGGAAATAAGAGAGTTTGAGAGTGGCTAATTCAATCTCTAATGATTTACTATAGATCCAAGAAGTTCTAATGAACTCAGCCCTCTCATATATATAGGAACCCAATATGAACTCTCAAATGCCAAGAAAACAGCCAAAAGCAAAAAGCTGCAACGGCTAGAATTTGGGCTGAAATGTCACAGACAGTCGACTGATGAACAAATGCCAATCGAATATTCAACGGCTAGAAAAATCTCAACGGCTATAATTTGAGCTAGGATCGACTGAAGACGACGATACAGTCGACTGAAAACCGGACATGTGCCTGTTAAACCTTCAGCAGGCGACTGCTGCAGGGGGATGGAATAAAACAGAGAGTTACACTCTTTCTACCAATATGCATACAGGCAACTGAAGAACAAATGACAGTCGACTGTAAAATAGATATGCGACTGTTAATCCTTCATCAGTCGACTGCTGCAGAAGATGGAGAAAAATAGAGAGATGCAATATTCGCACTTACGCCTTTCAGACGACTGTTGACCATTTAATAGGCGACTGTAAATATACAGGCGACTGTAAATTGAACATCAGTCGACTGATGTGAAAAGCTCAAGTAAATTCAATAAAATGTTAACTTGAGCAGTGCATCACAGTCGACTGTAGAAGGCTCGACAGGCGACTGAAATCACCCAGTCGACTGTAAATCCCTCAGCGGGCGACTGTTGGAGAGCCAGAGACTCCAAGTGAGTCTTTGGGCAAGATGAACCTATTGGGTTGGATTTTATGATAATCCTAAGGCTCTCTAAGATGGCTAAATGCATATGCATGAATGAGTAGACCATCTATCAAGGCATTACATTAAACCTAGACTCAAAAAGAGAGAAAGCAATAAATGAAATATTACATGGATTGCATTGCTTTCCTTAGAGTTTATGGCTTCAGTCTTGATGTCTTGATGCTTCCCATCATCTCCAAGCTTTGGCACACTTCTCCACTTGATGTACATCCTTACACCAAGTGTTTAGTCTCCAAAAATGATAGTCTTGAATTATAACTAAGAGACTAAAACAAGAGAGTCATTAGCAACAATATAATGTTGTGATCATCATCAAAATAACATTGGTATGAAACACCAATACACAACAGAGGACACTCATTCTTCATGTGGCCTGGCCTATTACATTCATAACAAATAACATCATTAGTGGAATTGAACTTATGGTTGTAGGACTTATGTGCATTTAGGAATTTCTTGAATCCTTTGGAGATGAGTGCCATTTGTTTCTCCATCTCATCTTTGACTTCATTATCGGACTCCTCTATATCCGATGTTGCTTTGAATGGAAGGTTCTTCTTCTTTTCACCGTGTTCCTTGGTCTTTTGCTCTTGCAGTTGGAGTTCATACGCCATTAGATTACCGATGAGCTCCTCTAAGGTTAGCTTTGAAGTGTCGTTGCCTTCTTCAATGGCGAAGCTTTCGATTGCCATTCGAAAGTGAGGGATCTAAGGATCTGGCATAAGTGATCCTCTTGTGTGAACTTCTTTTCCAATCCCGCAAGTGTGTTGACAATCTCTAATCTCGTGTACATCTCCATAATGTTCTCGCCTTTCTCCATCATAAATTGTTCATACCTACCAACATAAAGAGAAGATTTTGAAGATTTAACCTTTTGGTTACCTTCATCCATTACCTCAAGGAGTTTCCATATTTGGTGCACGAAGGTATCCATAGAGATGCGGTTGTAGTCCGTTGTGTCAAGGCCGCAATATAGAGTGGACACCGCCTTAACATTTAGAGACACTTTGTCCGTCTCCTGCTTGGTCCACTTTTCTTCCTCAAGAGTGGGTTCTTCATAAGGATTCTCCACTATCTTCCATAGATCATAGGAGATAGAGAGAAGGTACATTCACATCCAATTCTTCCAAGATCCATAATTTGATCCGTTAAGAAGTGGTGGTCTGGTGGAAGATTGTCCTTCAGGGAAATGATTGGTTGACGACATCTGTAACCTCGCTCTGATACCAAGTGTTGGATCCTGTGGATGGAAAACAACACTAGAAGGGGGTTAAATACTATTGTATTAAAAAAACTTTTCACAAATGAACAACACAAAAAATAACTTCCCTTCAAATGTTGCCTAAGGAACCAAGTAGAGTGATCTACGCTTGGTCCTTAATCAACACGATTGATCTTCAAATATAGATAGGATATTATATAAACAATAAAGATCTAAGGAGTAAAGATAATAGAATAGATCTCACAACGGAATATAAACTTGCAATAATGAATTTAATTAGCAAGAGTAAATTAACAAATGAGTGCAAATGACATATAATAAAAATGAACGTGTTAGTGTAAAGTAAATGTCAATCGCAAACGCAAAGATTTTTATCCGGGTTCCCCACAACCTGGGTACGTCCAGTCCCCGAAACTCTTGTCGGACTTTAATCCACTATTATGGATAAATAGTACAAACCACCTCACCTCCAATGAGGATTTTCAACCACCTCACCTCCAACAAGGATTTTCAACCACTTAGACTTGTCTAGGATTTTCACTTGCCTCACAACCGGAGGACTTTTCCTTGCCTCACAATCCGATGACTTTCAACACCCTTTTCACCATGGGACTACAAGTAAAATCAAATCCAATACACCACAATGAATTAGTGGAGATAGGTTTTTACACCCAATAATTCTATAGCCAAGATTAAATTTGCAATTGCGCTTAACATGACTAAAAGAATTTAAATCATTCGCAGATCAAACAAAGAATATGAATTTATTCAATGTGATCTAGAATATAGATGTGTTCGTAGATCACACAAAGAATATGAAATTATTCAATGTGATCTAGAATCTAGATGTTTCAAAAATCCTTTGAGAATATGAAAAATCAAAGAGAATGATTTTGAAAACCAATTTGCAATAGCCAAAAAAATAATGATCTTAAAAAGAAGTATAAAAGAATATAAGCAATAAGATCAGAAATTGAAAAACCGTTTTGGCTATGAAGAACTTTGAGAGCAATGAGAACGATGAGATCTTTTAAGAGAATAAGAATTTTGCTCAAGAATGAATTGGTGAGGAAAATGTTCTCATATGGTCTCTATTTATAGAGCTAAAGGAGAATTCGAAATGATTCAAAATCAAGTTTGACTTCACCCCAAAAATCAAGCAAGGAATAAATGAGAGAGTGAATCAAGAAATTCTGGTCGCACAGCTGGCAGTCGACTCCTTAACTTTGGTAGTCGACTCCCATAGTGTTTTTGAGAAAATCTGCTACAAATGGTAGTCGGCTCCCTAACTTTGGTAGTCGACTACCAGCGTATCTTTTCAGGAAGAAGGCAGAAATCAAGATAGTGAACTACTTGGTGTTTGTAGTTGACTACAATTTGAAACTTAGCTTCTATGAAAAGTATGCTCTCAAATAAGTTTTAAAACAACTTTAAAATTTTTTTAGAAAATCATTTTGTGTGTGTGCATATTCTTTCTTGGCTTTGACATAATCCTAAGAAAATGAAAAACAACTCACACATTAGACTCTATGAAGAACTTGAAACTATGGTTGAGATTGAGCTAGTTGCATAGACTTCACTTGAGTTTGAGCTCCTCTTTAGCTTGAGCTTGAGCACATTCTTTGATCTTCATCTTCGAGCTCCTCTTGTGCTAAAGCTTTAGAATGTAGACGTGGAATGTGAACTCAATCCATCTTCATCTTCTAAGTGTGTAGTTATAGTTCTTCTTCTCGGAGTATGTTTTGAGCTTCAATTAGCTTATTGCACAACATACACACTTAAGTAGTATGATTAGTAATTTAACAACATTTGGTGTGATCATCATCAAAACAAACCACTTAGGGTGGGACTAGATTCCCATCAACTTCTTCATTACAATCATACATCGCTGTAAGAAGAGAGTAGGTTATTTTTTAATTCTAATATTATATTTCTATATTATATTATTTGTTGTCATCATCAAAAAGGGAGAGAGAGTTGTGATATTGAGACACACCCAGTGGAGTTTTGATGATGTTCATAAATGTATGGTACTAATGATTTTAATTTAAGTGTGTAGGACATTAACATTGTGATGGAAACCCAATATAAAGCAATGACGAACATGGATGTGAAGTAGCTAAAGTATTGAACAAGGATAAAACTATGAACAGTCAAGATGTGAAGTTAATGGATTCAAATAAGGACTCAAATGAAATGTAATAGCACATGACTAGCAAACAAGACTCAAGTCTCAAAAGTGTGTCAAATTATGTAAGTAGAGTCCATAAAAGTGTGTCAAATTTTGAATATGTAAGTAGAGTCCACACACACATAGTTATGAGAAAAATATTTTTAAATAGTATTAAAATATTTTAATATATTATATAAAAGTTTCAAATGATTTCAAAGTGTTCTTAAAGAGAAACCCCCATGTATCACAATTTAGCCGATTATCCACACATTGATAGCCGACTATTATGAAGCAGAATTGAACTAGAAGTTTCTGCCCTATAGTAGCTGCCTATCCCTTTAAGATAGCTGACTATCGGCAATGAGATAGACGGCTATCTGGGTCAAATGGCTAATTTAATTGAAAACCATTATTCATGCAATATAGTCGTTTTAGCTATTGGAGGAGGGTTTTATGGACTCGATTTGAAATGTTTTCACCCTCTATAAATGCCAGAGAGTTAAAAATTATTATATATCTATTCTTAAGCAATTTTTAATATTTCTCAAGTATTTTTCAAAGCTCTTTTGCTCTAAAAAAACTCTTTTTTGCCATTGTTCATAAAGTTTTTGTGCTGAATTTCTTTAATCTTTTTGTTCATTTTGTTCGTCCAAAACTTGGTTTAATCTCTGATTTTAAGTTCTATCTTTAGAGATTTTAAGTTCAAGGTTTTTTTCTTTTGAACCATTGTACTTCACTTATATATTTTCAAATCAAAAGACCATATTTTTCTTATAGCCACATAAAAAACAAAAGATCCAATATTTGGCTATATGATCAAAGGGTGTTATCAAGTGTTCATCGACAAGGTTTGTAAGCCTCGAGGAAGGAGTTCGGTAAGTCGATTGGTAAGCGTTGTGTTGTATTTCCCTTCATGAAAGGGGTATTTGTGTTGTTGTTGGAAATCCTACTTTTGGCATAACTATGTGTGTAGGAAATTCCTAGCAAGTGAAGCTAGGTGATTGTATAGTAGATTTGCAATGGTGAATTAAATCCCGAGGGAGGTCGGGGACTGGACGTATCTAGTACTGGGGAACCAGGATAAATTCTTGTGTTTGCACTGTGATTGTTTATCTTGCGTGTGATTTATATTTTTGATGTGCTCTTCTTTTCTTGTTGCAAGTATTCATATTTGTGATGATTAAGTACCAAGAGATGTAACTCTTCTTGGAGACTTAGGCAACTAGTAGAATGGTTTTTAATTAGCAAAAAAGTTTCATCTTTATATACAACACTATTCAACCCCCTTCCTAGTGTTGTTTGCTATCCACAAGATCCGACAA